>BSXT01001120.1:0-69690 GCA_030267785.1 Phytophthora fragariaefolia | reverse complement strand
CGACAACCCACGCAGCCTGCGGGCCAAGTACCGCTTGGTGCGCGAGCTCGGACTGCGCGGCGTCGGCATGTGGAACGCCGACACGCTCGACTACTCGGGCGGCGGTGGGGCGGACAACGACACTCGGCTCATGTGGAGCTCGTTGGGGGAGGCCTTCGCACCATGAGTCGCGCCGCCGGTCTGCACCACCCAACTCCTTCCTAGTCTAGCCGCTGGTTAACTACCCAGCCAGGATGACTCACCCAGGTGCATCCACTGGCCGCTGGCAATGCCAGTGGCATCGGGCATTGCGCGAGGTTGCCATTTTGTAAAGACAAGTCCAGCATGATTTATTGTTGCAAACTTTCCACGTTTCTATCGGCGTGCGCCACAGAGCGATAGAGCGCACTCCACCAGCGAGAAACCGCCGCCTTCGACCGAATCCGGGCCGAAGAGGGAGGCGGGAAACCGAGGCCTCCAGTTTATGGTTTTGTTCGAAGGAACGATGGGGTTAACTTTGTTACGAAGTCTTTGTGGTTTGGGAGACATCTGAAATACTAGTATGTAGTACTGGTGCGTGTGTTATTCACGGTACCCATAGCCACGACTAATATCTTACGTCCTTTTCCCATCATAGGTAAACCGGAGGACCGCGTTCTTGATCTCAGCCATGTCTTCGTTGGATGGTTCTTTCTTGCCACCGAAACGGTATGTAGGCAGTAGCGAGTGGTGTGCCATCCACTCTTGCAGCTTCGTCACGTAGAGAGCCCTTTGCTCTCCTTTGAGCGTTAGCATAAAACTGCACAAGCAAGCACATCAGACAACTTGCGCTCTCAAACCACAAACCACATACAAAGAGTCCTATACGTACACTGAGGACTCAACGTCAACGAATGCATTGTCCTTCAGCATATTCGTGAAAGCTGCCTTCGCTTCTTCCTCTACGTTGTCGGTGGGCTGAAGCGTGTGGCACTGCTGTGACGAGATAAAGGCTTGGTCAAACAAGTTGGCGTAGCACTTTTTCATGAACAAGTCCTCCAAATTTCCCGTCAGCGGAATGACCTTGAACAGCATACAAATAGTGAGTTTTGGATTAACTCGGCATGACAGGATTCTACTCAGCTGGCCTTTTCACCTTTACACCACGAAGTGACTCCCTGATGGTCTCATTACGATGTTGTCCTTCCGCTTCCGCTACTTGAAGTTTTATGATTTCCCTATAATGCACCAGGAAGTGAGTGTAGTTCCAATAACGACACAATAGATAAGCATGATAAATGTACTCTTCGGTTGGCTTCGGTTGGTTCGTTTCTTCGTCAAGTTCTTCAAAACGCAACGGGGATTTGTCCTCGCGCGATTGATTGCCAGCGTCAACTGAGCCGCCTTCTGCATCACCGATTCCACTGAAAATGTCGTGCTCCTGGTTGAAAAATGCATGCTATCAGTAGATTGAATTGATAACCATTACTGGTATTGTGTTGTACCTTCTCCATCTTGTACATGTTGCCCGTTTCTATTTCATACAAATACGATAGCACGTTGTACACCGCGACCTCCACCGTATTCTGTTCGCATAACACAAGATCACTAAGCAGGTCAAGTACGTAAGCATTCCATAAAACTACAAAATACCGACATGACGATTCTGCTCGACACCGGTGCCCTTGTTGTGAATCTCGAAGAGCTGTTCTGCAAATTTATTGGGTTTCTCGCATTGAACACCAAACGATATGTATGGGCTCACGATAATGTCTGCCCACATTCCTCTGCACAACACGGATCCATGTTGCTTTTTCTTTGCCTGTTCGTGTGAATCAGCAACATTATTAGGTGTCTGCGTTTGTCTAAACGAACTAAGCAAACACCTGCATATTTACCTCGGTATATGCTGCCATGGTGCGATTCGGAACCGTGTAGGTTTGATCACCAAATTCAAACGCCACACCGGAATTTCTCCATTCTCGATATTGGCGAATATGAATAACGCTGGCATTTTCGATCTTCTTGAGCTTCATCTATCCCAGGATAATAGTAAAATAACATTGTCAACGTAATAAGACAATGAAAAGTCCTAAACTAGAACTTACTGTGTAATCCCAGTCGATCAAGTTGTCTCGATAATCGTATCGAACTTCATAGTAGTGGCGGAGGCGGTGGTCTCGAAGTGTGTCCACTATAGCAAATCGTGATAACATCGCGATTTTATGTTAGTTCAGTCGATTTTTCTGTGGGCTCCAGGGCGTCTTACCATCAAACTTAACGTTTTGAAACCAACTTCGGAATGTATCAATAAGATCGTCGTGGGTACGCATTTTCAAGTGTGTGAGATCGACAAGACCAGCTAAAGGACCGCGTTCATTGTAGACGAACTCCATCAAGAGCTTTGCCTGCTCCTCGATGTAAGCGCTTGTCCTCTCCTACATATCATAGTATTATCGAATCATGAGTGATATTTGTGTTGCGCCGACTATAACTCTCTATTCCATACCTGCACTCGAGCATTGCCAAAGATCTCCAAGATGGAGTTGCAGCGTTGACGCAAAGGAAGATTTGTGTCGAGCGCGACTTGAAGCAGCAATAAGTCTCGCGAGAGCGTCTCGATGGCTTTCTCGAACAGATAAATGTGCACTGGCCGGTGCTTCAGCGCTGGATCCCAACGGCGACGGTGAGCGACCGTCGCCAGCACGTGGCGAACATCCCCAGGCCCTGCCAACAAAATATTGATCGGCTCAGTTTGTTCTTTCTCCTCGTTGCAGTCAGCACTTGAGCTGGTTGCGGCAGCGGAGCCTGTGCTCTTGTTCCATCCAGGAAATCCACTGCACACGTCGAATGCGGGGGAGAAGCCCCACATACTGACGGTGCCCATGCTCATCATGAGCGCGCTGTTGGTCCGAGCCATCACTGCAAATGTCGATCTGCGTCTTGAAGGGACGTAGTCGCGACCATCGAAAGATACTTGGCGCGCATGAAGAGACACATGGATACACTATAAGTACCAACTAATCAATGTTATATGGATCCCTGGTCAAACCGAGCGCCAGTGGATCACACAAACTAGACAGTCAAAATGCTACTTGAACTGCTCGTGCTTTACGTGTTCTCCACTCACGCGTTGACTTTTCACGCGCTGACTCCTTTGTGCTCACTATCTGTTCTTACACGTCCACCACAAGCTGGTACTTGTACCGAACTGGGTCGCTCATTGTTGCACACTGGGCTGACTCACCCTTGAGCGTACTGGCCACGGGCTGCAATAGGGTTCCTGGGATATCAATCCGATCGTAGGCTGTAAATTTCGGCAGCTCGATGAGTTGTTGGCACTGCCCACGGCTTTTGCAATCATTTGCTAAAGAAGGAACTGGAACTCCCCCGAGCAGGGAGCTTTACAGTAAATGGTAATATTCCATACTGAATCACTACGACTTGCACTCATGCGTGATTGGTTGTGATAGGTCCATTGGTGCCTCCTGCGAAGCCCCGCTCCCGAGGTCCGTAGCATCTCCACCTTGGGCACGCATTCCTGCCGCACAAAGCTCGACCCAGTTAGTCAAAACTGCATGAAATGCAGCAGCCTACCCCTGCCATCTCAGTGATATGATCTCACAAGCTCAACCACCGGACGTCAGCATGGTTCACTTCAACTTCTCTTCAACTTGTCACACGACCCCTTTTTTGCCCAATTTGTTTTTCCCAACCAGGACTGCAACTTGCAGAGCAGTGCTTGATTAAGAACGGAAGGGTTGAGCATTGCACACGTCCTACGTCGATAGACGGAAGCGGTCTCAGTCGCAGCTCAAAGGCGAAGCGGTGAGGACTACAAGTAGAATGGATTTCCGCTCTACAGCTGCGTAGTTCCTGGCGAAATGGAGAGGCGTGTGGCGTGGCGCACGCAGCTGGGGTTGTTGAACATTGGAAGGAGAGATGCAGGCGCAAAAGTGCCATGTCACCTTAACCAAGTCGCTGCATTGTGCACGATAGCTCGTGTCCAAATCGGATTCGTCTCACAAAGAACAAGTGTGCATGTAGCTCCATGCACAGAAGGCTAACTAGGTACGTGTCCACACTACTTGTGTAGATGGCCTTCTCGCAATCGCTATAGGGGTCCCTTACTGCTGCAATTTGCCTGCCAATGTGCGGAGCCAGCGGTTGAACTCTGTACGGTGATAGGGCACGCGCCTAACCTCTACGAGTTAATCTTAGTTGAAGTGCAGGTGGTGTGTCGCGGCAACAGCGCGCCACGACGACCTGTTAAACCACATGCATCGACACAGCCGAGCCCGAGGGAGAGAACTGACCGCCCACGGCGGAACGGCTCAGTCGGTCATTTGCTGGGAAGGAGGCAGGTGGTGACCATGGACACCGAGGGCTTCACGTCGCGCGCGTGGCTGGGCCACTGGGTCTCGGGCGAGGAGGAGCCCGTGAACAACTACTACGAGGACCACAAGCTCATGGAGGGCGCGCTCATCAAGCTGGGCGACTACGCGCACTTCCGCTACTTCCTGCTGTTCCGCAACGGCCGCTTCTGCTACTACGAGCTGCCCATGCCCGCGGCGGCGCCCGGCGGAGGGCCCGAGGGCCCGCGCCGCGTGCACCTGACGCTCACGTCCAAGCACCTGCGCGGCGTCATGATGCTCAACGCGTCCGTGAACGCCAAGGACCTGGCCAAGAGCGAGGACGAGTACGACGCCGACCTCATCAAGCGCGGACTCGTGTTCAACCGCAAGAAGCTCGAGATGCAGCTCACGGGCTACTCGCCCACGGGCCAGCTCATGTGCTGGAAGCTGCGCGCGGGCAAGGACGCCGTGTACCTCAAGTGGGAGCGCGCCTTCCGGCTGGCGCTGCGCCCCATCTGGGTGCAGAACTCCAAGTGCTGCATGGTCTGCAAGAAGGAGTTCAGCTTCTTCATCCGCCCGCACCACTGCCGGTACGTACGCGGTGTCACGAGGCCGGAGCTTTTGTGCAGGCTGTTACACTGATTACTCGTTGCTTGCTTGTGTGCTGCCGCTTGACGGACGACCTGCAGCAAGTGCGGCACGTGCATGTGCGACGAGTGCTCGGTCTTCGTACCCAGACTGCCCATGCAGGGATACTACGACGAGGTGCGCATCTGTCGGGACTGCTCGCCCATCAAAATCCAGAAATCGTCCTTGAAGTTGGGCACGCGCGTCTTGGTATACGGCATTTTGGTCGGCAGAGTTGTGCAGGTCGACGCTGCGGATGACTCGGTCGATGGAAGGGCGTTCGTGAACGTGGAGCTGGTCAAGAAGGACAACCAGATGCGCAGGTTCCCGCTGGAGCACGTGGAGCTGTACTCCGACGCGGTGCTCTCGGCCAACCGCATCAAAAATGCGATCCGGCAGCACTTGTCCTATGCTGTGTTCAGAACACAGCTCAATTTCAACACGTGGAACTTGATCGAAACTGTTCAGGAGCAGCGCACGGTGCAGATGGTGCGCATACTGAACAAGTCCACGAGCATAAATGAACTACACTCGATGGTGCCGATGCTTGGTTCACTGGACACAATGCATTTCCCCGACGACGATGTGTCCGAAAAAGACCGTGTGAAGGAATCTCTCTCTCATTATCGCGGCGTTCATGTATCGTTTCCGTTGCGACTGGACACAGTGAAGAAACTCATCAACCAGTTCCGCAATGGTATATTACTGCACCGCGTATTCGTTCGCCAAATTTTGGACGAGTCGGAGAAGCTGTTTCGAAAGATGCACGAGTCGCCCATGAATAAAATCGAGATCCCTATGGGCGTACAATTGGTTGTAGTTGGTGACCTACACGGGCAGTTGGAGGATCTGCTTACCATCATGGACAAGAATGGCGTACCAAGCAGCAAAACGTGGTATCTCTTTAACGGCGATTTCGTTGATCGCGGATCACACGGAATCGAGGTCATCCTGCTGTTGCTAATATTCAAGCTTTTGTACCCCGATTTTGTGTTTTTGAATCGTGGCAACCATGAAGAGCGTATGATCAACGAAGTGTTCGGCTTTGAAGACGAAATATATACCAAGTACGGCACTGACAATGACGAGGTGGCTGGATGGAGTGGTCTGGGTACATCGCTTAATTACTCGCCAATGAAGCTGTTCCAGATGTTCGAGACAGTGTTTGGTCTATTCCCGATCTTTTCGCTGCTTAACAGACGTGTTTTCATCGTGCACGGTGGTTTGAGCAACCACGAAAATGTCACAATCGCGGAGCTTCTCCAGCTCGACCATAGGCGTGAGATACCTACACAAGGCACGAGCCGTGCTGACGAAGTATTCACGCATCTATTGTGGAGCGACCCGCGCGATGAGAATGGATGGAAGCCGTCTAGTCGTGGAGCTGGTGTGGAGTTCGGTCCTGACATTACAAAGGCATTTTGTGCGCAAAATGGAATCAGTCTCATTATTCGGTCTCACGAATGCCGAGAAGAAGGATTCGATATCGTCCACGATGGTTTGCTCTTAACTGTTTTTTCGGCATCTAGCTACTGCGGCTCCCAGACCAATAAGGGTGCCTATGTCCAGCTAGAGCTGGGCGAAGACAACGAAGTGAAGCCGCACGTGGTTCAATTTTCTTCGCAGCCACTTCAGAAGCTGAAGGATGCTGGAAGAAATGAGTGGAGAAAAAAGGCCCAGCGATTGGAGCGCAGAACACTTATGTCTCTTGTCGAGATTATTTGCGAAAAGAAAAATGCGCTGCTATCTGCATTTAACGAACTGGACACGACGGGCTCTGGACGTGTGACGAAACTTGAGTGGAAGGCAACTTTACAAAAAGTATTAGGTATCCAGGCGAGCTTCCTCTCCTATTTCAATCAGCTGGCTGAAGAAGACCAACAAGGCGGGGTTGACTATCAGAAATTCCTCAACCGCTACACTGTGGAGCTAGATGGGGGCAGCGTGGAGTGGAGGCGGAACCTTATCCGCAAGGTCTGGATGGGATTCTGTCAGGCATTACCGCATCCTTCCGAAACGGATTCCGAGAAAATGACGCTGCAAGATAAACTGCACTTCGCCTTTAACCTCTTCCAGTCACCACCACCTGGAGCTGCCAAGAAAGAGCTTGTTCCAAAACCTGCCACAAAGTCGGACGATGCTCCAGTTAGCAATAGTGGCACTTCCAATGGCGATAAGCTACAGCTAAAAGAGAGTTACCTACGCAATGGGCTGGTCACGTACGAGGTGTTCCGGAACACAATTCAAGGGAAACTTCAGCTAGGCGACACACTTTCAGAGCAGCAGATTTTTGAGTTGATGCAGCACCTGGACCAAAACCACGATGGAGTGGTAGATTACCAGGAATTTTGCTCGTTCTTTGCCGAGTTCAGCCGTACAGATTATCTGCAGGAGCTGTTCGAGGTGGACGATACGAAGGCTATCTCGCTCCTGAACCGCTGCGCTACACTGCTGCAAAACCCGAACAAGTTCAAGTCGCTGCGCGATGCTTTCGACGCGTTTGATCACAGTAAAACGGGAAAGCTGACCGTGGATGACATTTTAAAGGGTACGCAGGAACTGAACATGGTTCCGGAGCTAAACAACGAGGAGGCCCAACTACTGTTTAACTCGATCCTGCTTAGCTACTATGGTATCAACCAAAGGCATCAGTGGGACGCTCGAGGCTTGGACTGGGTCGTGTTTGAGGATACGTTCTCACCCGACAGCACCTTCCAACGTCGCTTGTGGTTGGCGAGCCTTGGCGCGTCGAGCACGAACCTGGCTGCACTAGACGTCGGCGACGCGTTGTCCGGAGACGACGACAGCATCCAGGATGCTCAGCCTTCGAAGAACCAGGCTTGGGCCGATACATTCGTTGACAGCGTCAAGCAGTCGCTGCACGAGCAGCGTCTGTACATCAAGTTTCTGTTCCGGATACTTGACCGCAAGCGCCACGGATACGTCACGAAGGAGCAGTTTGTCGCGACGATGCAGGCCATCAACGAGGAGCACGGCGCGCCGCTGAAACTGTCGCAGCTGGAGCAGCTCGCCGACGCCTTCGCGCACCGCAATACTGTGCGGCGCATGTCGAATGCGGGCGAGGAGACGGAGGAGACGCGCACGTACGTGTCGTACCCGGAGTTCCTACGCAGCCTTCGCATCATCGACTCGGGTCCGACAGACGGCAGCGGCCTCTCGCCCGAGGTGCCCGACGCCACCAACGCGAGCAGCGACGAGTAGCCAGCCAAGTTGCAAGCCAGCCGAATACACCCCTGTCCATACCTAAGCTACAGTAGAGGATAATACAAAAAGAAAATCAAGATATCGGTAAGCGCAACAAGACGCGCCAACTTGACCTTCCGCGGTGTATAAGAGCACGCCTTCCGTCCACCGAGCAGCCTCCAGCATAAGAGCATTTTACCGATTTGCACCGGTACGAGTTCAGTAGCCCGCGACGACGTGGCGCATACCAACTGATGTGCGCCACACCATTCTTTCTCCACCATTCAACGCAGCTCCGAGCTCCACGACAAATGACGCCGCTCCAGCGCCATTCGCAAATCTCTCTCCAGTCTTTTCGAAGCTTAACCACCCCCAGAAGCAAGTACGTGCCGCTTCCTCGCCCCCCAGTGCACCGCCGCAGCATCAGAGAAGCCGCGCGGCAACTTTCCCTGCTACTGGCGGGGCGAGCTGCCGCGCGGCTTTGGAGGCGCCGCCCGCGTGCGTTCGCCGATTCCCGTCGCTCGCCATCTCCCGATGGTTCGCAGTGTGGGGGTCGCGCGCCGCCGCGGCGGCTGACCTTGGCCCTAGACGTAGCCATTAACGCTGTTTGTGTTGCCCATCCCCCCCCTCCTTCCTCCTCTGCAGCCATGGTTCGTATGAGCGTGCTGGCCGACTGCCTCAAGACCATGTACAACGCCGAGAAGCGCGGCAAGCGCCAGGTGCTCATCCGCCCGAGCTCCAAGGTGATCGTCAAGTTCCTGCAGGTCATGCAGAAGAACGGCTACATCGGCGAGTTCGAGATCGTGGACGACCACCGCGCCGGCAAGATCGTCGTGGAGCTCAAGGGCCGCATCAACAAGTGCGGCGTCATCTCGCCGCGCTTCGACGTCAAGCTGGCGGACTACGAGAAGTGGATCAACAACCTGCTGCCCTCGCGCCAGTTCGGCCACATCGTGGTAAGCACCACGTACGGCATCATGGACCACCACGAGGCCCGCCGCAAACACACGGGTGGCAAGATCATCGGCTTCTTCTACTAGGCTGCCAGCATGTCTAGCCTTAGGCCTTACGCCGCCCCGTTGCGATCCCTAGTGGCCGTGCACGGAGGGGGGGAGAGGATTTGAGTGGATTTAACCACGTAGAGACAGACTCGGCTAACTTAAAGCAGACTTCTTTGCGTTACACGGGGCGTTCACTGTACTACGTAGTATGTATCTTCAGGTTGTGCAGCGAGTGGATGCCCTGCGTGTCGACACTACTGCAAGTCGCTTGAGCCGTTATTTCCAGCCACGTGCGATGCAGCAAGATGCTCGTTCACATGCCTGCCGTCCTGCTTGGTCACGCATGGGCGGAAGCAGGAAACTGATTGAGCTGCTCCCTATTAATACGCAGCGCGGTGCATGGAGTTCGCCACCACGTTGCAGTGGCGAGAACTAAGTTCAGGCCCAACGCAGGGTAGTACCGGTCGGGGACTCGCTGGTGACCGACTAGTGAATGCCTGTGCGTCCTGGCCCTTGGAAGTATCCCCCCACCTTCGGTGCTCTTGATTTTTTTTTCCCGTGAGTTTGTGCAACGTGCGTGTGATACCCAGCGACCATGCCGAGCAGGAACGAAATCGTGCCGCTCAACTCGTCCGGCACGGCTGCCGCGGAGTCGTCGGAAGCAGACACACGCCCTGGGCCGGGAACAGTGACCGTGCCGCCACCTCAGAAACCCAAAGCAAACAACGCGAGCAATACATTCAGCAGCAAAATCAAAGCCTCCAGCACGGATATGGCGTCGGCGCAGGAGCTGCGAGTGGCGTTGGTACGGGCGCAGCGGCGACACACAGCATTCCAGCTCTTCTTCGGGGTTTTCGGGCTGGTGCTCATGATGGTGCAGATGGAGTATTTGTGGTTCATCAACACGCAGACTTTGCCCGAGGTATGTCCGGTGGAATCGACGACGCAATGTCCTCAGTGTTTCACGGCTCTAAGCACGGCTGTACCGGTGAAAGAAGGCCGGATGATTCTCTTGGCGTTGCGCTTTCTAATTACGTTTTCAACGGTGCTACTGCTCTACTACGTCTACCTATATTATGCAGCGGAATGCGAAATAATGAAGCTGAAGAACATCATGCCACCGAAAGCCACATTGCTCAGCTCTTCGTTGCGTCGAATACTACTCGCCGAAATGGCGATTCTTGCTGTTCACCCGTTCCCTGGAATCGAGGGCGTAGACCCTCGTTGGCCCCAGTTGACGGTGGCCACGAGTCTCATCATGTTCTCGCGCGTGGCTCTCGTGTTGCGCGTGGTGCAGTTACGAAACTCGTTCAACTCGAGCAATGGGTGGTTTATTGGTGCGCTAACGAATGTCGACTTCACGGCAACATTCTTCTTGAAGTCTACATTGAAAAACCACCCCACAAGCTGTCTAATCGCGAGCTTCACCTCACTGGGGTTTGTAGCAGGCTACGCGTTGTTTATGACAGAGCGTTTCCTGTGCGCATTCAGACGTGATTCATGCTGCCAGCCCATGGCACTGGATGATGCACTCTGGATGCTTGTCATCACCATTCTTACGATCGGTTACGGTGACGTTGTTCCTCATACAACTTTAGGGCGGGTAATTGCTGTATTTGCAGGTATCTTCGGCACTCTCTCAACCGCTGTTACCATCGCTGTCATGAGCAACTACTTGGTACTCACGCGGTCAGAGCACAAAGTCAATGCTTTTCTCAAGAAAGACGAGAATCGTAGACTGATCAATGACCATGCTGCTCGAGCACTCCAAGCATTCGTGCAGCTACGTGCAGCACAACGACGACATAATCGCTCAAATCCAAACAACCCTGATGGAGGAGTAAACGGGTCTGTTAGCGTCACAACCACTGAAGCTCCTACTGAAAGTGAAGGCAAACCCACAGGAACAAACACCACCAGACGAGCATTACGTCAGGCAGAACTCAAATTGTTCACAGTGCTGAGTAAATATCGGCAAGTCAAGCGGCGAGTGCATTCGCATGACGTTAGCGACCCCATGGATTCTCAGATGACAATGCTGGAAATGATGGAGGTTAACGTTGAATACATTCGTACCAAGATCGAGGAACTTTCGGAGCTTTTCCTTACTCAGACAGCAGATCGAGCACGTAGTAAGCGGAAGTTGAGCAATGTTATAACAGCAGCTGCAGTACTAGACCCACCCGCCTTAACTACACAGGCGAGTGGAGGAGGGTCACTATCCCTTCCATCTAGTAGTGGCTCGCTTGCTCTGATGCAGCAGCTACAGCTGCAGCCGAATCAATTTCAGCGGACACCACCACATCCTCAGCAGCAATCGTATCAACTTCGTCAGCGCGTACCGACGATGTCAACGCTGCAAGAGAATGATCGTAGTGGCTCAAGCCCACGTAATTCGTTAAGTAGCGAAGCGACTAGTAACCTCGGTTCGACTACTACTCAATCTGGACTGCCCTCACCAGAAAATGTTCCGACTTGGGCCCTAGTTTTGGAGTTGACACTGCAAAGCCTCTTAGAACAAGTGTCACGTGTATCGGATGAAGTGGAAGCTATGAAAACGCGCGTGGCGATGCAAAACGAAATTATCGAGAACCGTGTTTTGAATCTAGAAAAGCGACTCGTAGTGTCCGATGCATTGCACGAAATGTCCATGTCGCGAGGCTCAGCAAGAAATTTACTTCGCCGCGGATCAAAATCAAGTGATGACGGCTCAAGTGCTGGTAGTACTTCTACGCCACCTCGCTTACGACGCGGAAGCACCGTAACATTGCGTCGGCCATCCATACACAACTTTGTAACTCCTTCGGAGTTGAATGAGTTCCAAAAACCTAACGAGGATCAGGACGAAGGTTGACAAGTACACGGGTCCAACGCCAATAGTATGTAGATATCCGTGCGCCAGTCAGCTAGATTGCACAAGGCAACAACTAGTCCCAATAGATTACTCATTTAGTTATACTAACTTATTAACATTGCCAATGTGGCAATGACACTGCAACTCCCGCTTGAAATCATGAAGGTCTCCTGTGAGGATCACCGGAGTTTTACTTGGAGGTAAAAGTTGCTCAAGCGGTTTGAATGGACTGCATTTTCCCACTACATGCACTCGTAACTTTCGTGGGCCATGGGTTTTGTTGGTTCTGTGAGAAGCTTTGCTGACCCCATGAGGGTGATCGATGCAATCATTACAGCAGCTTGTACTCCCCTGGAGCCAACTCATATACCGCTTGATCAGGCCTTGGCGTGTGCAGTCTCCAAGAGCTTTCGCAATACGAACGTCCAAATCAAACTCGAGACGCCCACTAACAATTTCTTCCCAGTACCGTTCACTTTGCTCCACCATTGTTGAATCCGGCTGAGAATAAATTTTCTGTAGTGTTTGCACGTGGGCTGCGAAGCGTTTGGGCGTTAATCCCTTCTCGGAGAGAAGATAGTTATGTGGAAAGACTTCGTGCATAAAGACATCCAGCTTTTTCGCTACAGCTCCGGCCGCGTGGGAGGCAGATTGTACGCTTACACTGAGGCCCAGTACACCATGCGTATCCCGGATACTGCATATCACCGTGTACCCCAGTTGCTGTCTCGTTCGCAGCTCGTGAAAGAGTGGTTGAGCTAAGATAGCTCGTAGAAGAAGTGCATATGCTCGATCTTCCGGTTTAACTTTGCCAATTTGAAAATACACCTCCACCACAGAGTTTCGTTCTCCCACACGCTCACTTTCACGACGTACTAGTAGACCATTCGTTGTTGGCGGTAGCGCAATCGTGTGGCAACGTTGAGCCAAAATCGGAGGTACAGCAGGTTCATGCTCGATTTCTGGTTCAAAATCAAGCTCAAAAGTTGAGTCTCCTGTCACCACAGCCTCCATTTCTAGGACAAGCGAGACAGCAGCTTCGCAGCTCATGTTGCCGATAACCAAACATCGTATCGCCGGTACATCTTTACTGCGACCAAGGACAGTGTTTGCGAATCGTGAGAGGTCAGCCGCAAGTTCTTTGCCTCGACCTTCCTTGCTTTGAAGTACCTCTAACTTGTCATCCGAGGTGACAGTGCTGCTCTCAAGAATTTGTAAACGCAATTCATACGCCTTTGCTCGAGGAGATAGAGTCGCATTGAGGTATCCACGCTGAAGTTCTTCTCGTGCAAGAATCAATTCTGACTCAAATTCAGAGGTCTCCGATGGGCGTAGCACTTCTTGCATAACAGCACGAACGAGAGCTGGTAATGTATCACTGAACCCAGTAATTACAACCTCAACAGCTTCATCTCGTACATCTAGCTCAACGTCGAAGTTTGCTGCACTTGCTTGTCCCAGGGTATGCTGCAACCGATGGCGCACTACTTCCACATGCAATTCAGCAAGCATATGAGTTGCTGGCGTTGAAGCAGGCAACATGATGAGGAAGCTAATGCTCGTTTTGGGCACCAAAAAGGTTCGGTCACGCTTGTACCAAAGCTGTGTTTGTGGTGTTGTGAAGATGAGGTTGGGTGGAACATCGACATCCCATTTACTAGCGGGCTCATAGGGAAGTACCGAAAAGTCACGAGGCATAAATGGGTTGGGCGTTGGCAGTGGTGTCCATTGGGTTGAGTAATCAGAAACCTTGGACCAGGCACTAAGGACACTAGCTGCGATAGGCTTCATCATGTACTTGGTGCCAAACCAACGTTCAGTTTGGAGCTCTTCAAAGTTTAGTGACTCACGAAATGAAGATGCAAGCAAAACCACTCGTACGTTGTCGACTGAGAGGCCAGACAGCAGAGCACGCACTGAAGAAATATCGAAGTCTCCCTGAACCAGTTCATAGCGAAGCAAATCACCTTCACAGGTTTGTTGAATATTGTGTCGTGACAGCATGAGCTCACTGAGTTCGCGACAAAGTGACACTGGCGCTTTAGCATCTTCTTGGAAACGAAAATCCATTTCGCTCGAGGACTGAAGCTCTTCATAAATCCACGCTGGCAATTCATCACGTTTTGCTTGAAGTGAACAGAGATGCAGGGCATCAAAAATGACTTGAGCTACTTGCTCCCAGCAGCTTAGGCCATCCTCAGTTAGAGCTACACGAACTTCAAACACAGTGCCAAAAGAGCCGAACTCATAGGCGTCTCGATCCGAGGTCCCGGTAACGACATCAGTAGCCCAATTCCGCCGTTTGAGCGTCGAGGCTATTGAGTTTGGGCCTTCATGGCCCAGCAGGTGACCCACGTAATACCAAGGTTTTTGTCGATAGTAGTTGAGCATGGCGGGGAGCATCCAGTACAGGCGCATAGAGCACTTTTCACCAACCGGAACAACGCGTATAATCGAAGGATACTGGTTGGCTCCACCCCCATACGGCACACCAAGCATTTCAAACGCCGGGGTCTCATGATCGACGCGACTGCGAGGGATATCGCCGAAACTATGAGTTACATACAGCTCTAGAACATCCAGAGATTCGCACCCGTAGACGCAGAGCTTCATAGCAGGAGCAACGTAGTGTCGATTGAAAAACTCCACCATTTGTTCACGAACATCAACTCCCTCTTGTTCCGGGATATGCTTCAAGCTCTCAGCATTGCCCCACGTGAAACAGCGCGAGTACGGGTGTCCCTGAACGCTCGCCTCGCACATCACTTGCTGCAGTCGCACCGGGTTGTTATTGCGCACGCGTTGGAATTCCGACTCCACCGCCTTGAGCTCTCGCTCCATCGCTTCACGCCGCAGCAGTGGGGCCACGAAAAGACTCGCGAACATGTCTAGCGCCGGCTCAAGATACGCAGCGTCCACGTCGAAGACAAAGCGCGTGCTTTCGCACTCGGTCGCGCCGTTGCTGGAGCCTCCGTGAGCGCTGAGAAACACTTCGAGCGCGTCTTCGGCCGGGTACTTTGCACTCCCCATGAACATCATGTGCTCCAGGTAATGTGCAAGACCCGGTAGCCCCACGGGGTCCGCCAGGCTGCCCACCTCAACTGCCAGACACGCCGCCGCCAAGGGCGGAGCGTGGTCGCGCGTCTCTTCTTCGCCTTCGCCCGCGTCTTCCTCCGCACTGTCGACGTCCGTGCCGTCCGTCGAGCTGACACTGTCGCGGGCGCTGGCTTCGTCTCCACGAACTGGTCCCGCGTCGCTCTGCACGAGCAGCACTTGCAGTCCGTTGGCCAGCGTCACGCGTCGGTAGCGCTTCTGGTCCGCCGGCGACCGGAACGCGTCCAGACTCACGCGGGTCGCCGCCATCTCAGCAGCTCGACGCTCAATTCCGTTGTGACGCACGTGCGCATTGTCCCCCGCCACCTCATCCGACCGTCGTCCTCACCGCTGCTCTGAGTCGAAGACGGCTACAGTCTCCTCCAATCAGACACCGCCATACTCAATCTCCTCCAATCACACGCCGCCGCTCAAGTTGAAGTGCTTGATTGGCATCCACTGACAGGCTCGTCATGATTGACAGGCTTATAATTATCGATGACTCATACTTAACTGTGCGTCGATACTCCTATCGGTAGCTGCATACATGGTACTGGATGGTACTGGTTCCTTGCCGCCGGTTACTCGTCCAGGGACTCTACCACGGCGCTGATCGCGGCGGCGGACGCGCGGTACGTCGTCATCAGCGTGGCCTTGGTGGCCACGAGCGCCGGGCCGCTGAACGCGCGAGCCACGTTCATGTACGGACGCAGCGCCTCCTTGGCTGACTGGCCGAGCGGCGTGCTGCCTACGAACTCCAACGGCTCCACGACGCACGACTCGTAGAACCGGTCGAAGAAGCTGCCGCGGTGCGCCACAAACACGTTGTTGCGGTGCACGCGCAGCGCCGCCTCGTAGCCCGACTGCGTCGTGTAGCTGCACAGCAGGTAGCTGCCGCTCGTCTTCTTGACGTGCAGCTCCAGGTCCTCGATCGGTCCGAGCAGCGCCGACGGGTACGAGCCGAAGCCCTCGAACTTGACCACGTCGCCCACGCGCGGCTCCATGCCGTGCGGCTCGTACTGCAGCACGATGCGCACCTCCCCCAAGCCCAAATCAGCCTCGGGCTGCTGCTTCTTGCCCGCGGGGCCCCCGCCGCCGCCAGCCATGGGCAGCGCGCCGCTGAGCGGGATCCACTGGTCCATGACGTCTTCCTTGCCCTCGATAAGCGGCGTGAAGTCCACGACGGCCGTGCCAATGACCGAGCCGCTGGCCATGCCCACGGCTTCCGTGGCCTTGCCCGTGAGCGAGTCGTCGTTCATGGCGTCCACGGTGAGCTCGAGGCGCACGTCCGAGTGCTGCGCCAGCGGCTGGCGCTTGAGGTCGAGCTTGGGCAGCTTCACCTCCAGAAACTCGCGGCGCCACGTCGGGTTGTCGTTGCTGGCGATGGTGGAGCTGCGTACGCTCTGCTTGCCCACGCGGAAGATCACGTACGGGTTGCACGTGCGCACCCAGAACATGGAGGCGGCGGCCCGCAGGTGGCGCGCGGCCACGAGGCGGATGCTCAGCGTGCCGGCCACACCGTCCTGGTGCGTCACATGCTTCTCGAACAGGTACGACGCCATCTCCGCGCGCTCCTGCTGCTGCTGCGCCGCCAGCGCCATGGCCGCCATGGCAGTGAGAAGCGTCTGAGTCTGGTCGCGCGGGGGGGCTTAAGTAGCAATAAGGCGCCCAAATTCGAAGTAACTCAAAGCCCGGATGACCCCAAAAAGGCGTCGGGGTTACGCTGCGAAGCGTCACCTGACGCGGCGATGTCATGAGAGGTACACTGTACCCGTCGCTGCTGCGCTGTGGTTGGCTGAAAAGCGTCGTCGCCGCGTCCAGCCAATCGTTCCGGCCGTCACGCGGAGTTCGCGCCGTGCCATTTCGCCCGGAAGGTCCTCGGCGCACGCGTCTCCCCCGCCCGCTCCTCTGCTCCAGCGACCCGACACCATGGCGAAGGGCATCAACACGACCAAGGCGTCGGCCGACAACCCGAACCGCAAGGTGCCCAAGCGGCAGAAGGCCGCCAACATGCGCGACAAGAGCACGATCAAGCGCCTCAACATGTACCGCAACAGCGGCCCGATCCGCAACAAGGCCGGCAAGGTCGTGGGCGGCAGCCTCATGATGAAGAACAAGGTCGGCGGCCAGGAGATCACCAGCGCCAGCGGACGCGTTCAGCCCGACCGCCGCTGGTTCGGCAACACGCGCGTGGTGGGCCAGAAGGAGCTCGACAAGTTCCGCAACGAGATGTCGCTCAAGGCCGCCGACCCGTACTCCGTGGTGCTGCGCACGCGCAAGCTGCCCATGGGCCTGCTGCAGGAGTCGGAGAAGGCCACGCGCATGAAGCTGCTGGAGACCGAGAGCTACGAAGAGGTCTTCAACGGCAAGCGCAGCCGCAAGCGCGCCAAGATCGCCGCCACCGATTACGCGTCGCTGCTCTCCAGGGCACAGGAGAACGCGGAGACGTACGAGGCCAAGGGATCAGACCGCAACATCGTCGTGGAGCAAGAGTTCAAAGAGGAGGTCTCCCACGACGTCTTCAACAAGGGCCAGTCCAAGCGTATCTGGGGCGAGCTCTACAAGGTGCTGGACTGCTCGGACGTCGTCATCCAGGTACTGGACGCGCGCAACGTGCCTGGCACCCGCTGCCAGCACGTGGAGAACCACATCCGCAAGAACGCTTCGCACAAGCACTTGATCTTTGTCATCAACAAGTGTGACTTGGTGCCCAACTGGGTCACCAAGCGCTGGGTGCAGAAGCTCAGCGAGACGACTCCCACGCTGGCCTTCCACGCTTCGATGAGCAACCCGTTCGGTAAGGGTGCGCTCATCAACCTGCTGCGCCAGTTCGCCAAGCTGCACCAGGAGAAGAAGCAGATCTCGGTGGGACTCATCGGCTACCCGAACGTTGGCAAGAGCTCCGTCATTAACGCGCTGCGTAAGAAGAAGGTGTGCAAGGTGGCTCCCATTCCGGGTGAGACCAAGGTGTGGCAGTACATCACGCTTATGCGTCGCATCTTCCTCATTGATTGCCCTGGTATCGTGTACGACACGGGGGACGACGAGGTGGAGACCGTGCTCAAGGGTGTCGTGCGTGCCGAGCGTCTGCCACAGCCGACGGACTTTATTCTCACCATCTTGCAGCGTGTGAAGAAGGAGTTCATCGTGAAGGTGTACGGCATCGAGGAGTGGAACGACGAGTGGGATTTCCTGGAGAAGCTTGCCAACAAGTGCGGCAAGCTGCTACAGAAGGGCGAGCCCGACTACAACAACGTGGCCGTGCAGATGATCAACGACTATCAGCGTGGTAAGCTGCCGTGGTTCATTGCTCCGCCCATGCGTGCCGAGGAGCTCGCTGCTCTCGAGCAGAAGGGCGACAACGCCCCACTCAACGAGGCGGAGGCTGCGGAGGATGAGCAGGTGGAGCTCGACGAGGCTGAGGAAGTCGAGGAGGGAGACGAGCAGGAGCAGGTGGAGGAAAAGGCCGCCGACAGTCAAGAGGAGGACCAGCAGAAGTGATCGGGAACGCCGCCGCCTTCTTGACCCACGCTGCTTTTATTTTTTTTGCTAAACAAGAATTGCTTATAGATGACCATGCCGCTTTCCTGTGTCCGTGTTGCCAAGCAACAACGAGCTTGCGCCGTTGCATCTTCACTGCCAATACAAAGAGAGAAAACCAATCCACGAGCTGGTCGCATCGCTACGGCGCCGCCTCCTTGGCCGGTCGACACAGCGCGCTGTGGCGGCTCTTCCAGTCCTGCTTCTGGCACATCTTGGAGCAGTAGAACACACACTTGCAGCGGCCGCAGCCCTGCACGCTGTCGTAGTCCAGCGCCTCGCACGCCTCGTTCGCGCAGATGCGCTTGTCCGGCTCGCGCACTGCCAGCGCGCGCGCGAACTCGCCCTGCGCCTCGTACACCTTGCCCATCTCGTCGCGCGTGAGGTTCCCGTCGCGCAGCGCGATGCGGATGCCCGCCGCCGCGTCCGCGCGGTCGCGCACCTCGAGCGCCGCCGTGAGCAGCGCCAGCGCCTCGTCCAGCTGCCCGAGCTGCCGCAGCACACCGCCCAGCTCGTGCTGCGTGAGCGCCACCGACACGGCGTCGAAGCCCGCCGCGGGCTTGCGGCGCAGCACGTCGCGCAGCAGCAGCTCGGCCGCGCGCAGCTTCTTGGCCTTCACCAGCCTCGCCGCCTCGTTGCTGCGGTCCACCAGCTCCATGTACGCGGCGGCCTCGCCCGCCGTCGCCGCCACCTTGACATGCGCCGACATGGCTCGAGGAAAATGTGCCGCCACTTTGGTACAACCAGCCGCCGTGCAGAAAGGTCGCCAGCGTGAAGGTCTAACAGTAGAGACTCCTCCGATGGGCCGTCCGGCCCATCGTTGCGGTGGTGCAGAATTGGCGCGATAGTCTGGTGCTGGTTCATAGCGGGAAGGCCTCTCTCCGCAACAGTAGAGAAAACTGGCGCGTTTTCATTGTTGTGAAGTTCTGGTCCTCACGGCTGCATTTCTGCTGGGATGACGTCGGGTCTAGTACGGTTCTGCGGCTAGACCATTCTTGAAGGCTTGGATGCTGGGAAAGGAGAGAGAAGCAAAGGCGGAGAACTTCTCCTCTGCTTTCCCAGAAGTTGCAGTTTCTTCACAAAATACAAACGGGAGGGCCCAAGCGACAGTTCAGCCAAATTTGAAGTTTGTGGACAAATGTGCTTTTCCTTAGTTACTCAACAAACGGGAAGCTTTGCCTCTTCGGTGCCCAAGAAGGCCCGGCTCGAGTCGGGAAGTCGGTATTGGAGAGCTTGTGGGTCGCCTGGGGAGCGATTGCACCGCAAACTTTCATGGCGACTCATGAGGTGCTTTATCGATTGGTATTCCAGGGACTGCTTCAAAGTCTGGATTGGCCACAATCGATCCTCTAGACCTATATCAATCATAGCAACATTAGTGTGCAATCAGGAAATTGTGGTTGAGCTCAAGCATACCCGGACACCGCTTTAAATATGTATTATTTTTCTTGCGTAGGAGTGAGTAACTTTGAGGTGTGAGAGGCCGCCACATATCATCGAGGGGATTAATGTGCATTACTGCATGGCTTTATGCATTAGACGGGAACCCTGCCCGGGGGGGGGGGGTCGCAGTTAGAAGGAGGTTGTGTGTGGGTGGGTAGTATTATTATACTTCTAAGTATCAAAATATTACTTAAAAGTAATATTTTGTTTTTCGAATGAGGCGAGCGCCACCCCCTATACTAAATAAAAGGAGGGTTGGTTCATCGGCATTTAATTTGAGAATTAATTGGGGAGTGGTTGCTTTTTTTCTCCTTGCAGCGCAAATGCTGTTATAATAGAGGAGGGTCAACATTGGCAAACAGGAAGAAATGAGTCAGCTGTTTGACAAACAAATAAAAGGCGGATCAAAGTATCAGTCGAGTGCATCCTGTTTCCGTCGTCACACGCGGTTGTGGCGCTCGCCGTTGCGCTTGATGGCGCGCAGGTTCCAGCAGCGTTTGCGAAGACCTCTGAGCGCCAGTAGCTGCTTGCGCATTAGATGAAGAGGAAGAAGACAGCTTCTCTCTGGACGAATTTGACATGGAGCACGCGTTTGATACAGGCATGCACGATATAGTGGACCTTTCACGCTATATTGTCAACACATCTATCTCCACGCTTGCAATGCCCCCCAAACGGCAAAAATTCTCGATGGAGCTGTTCGGCTTGATGTGTGTGCGCATTCGAATGCGAGAATGAAGAGCGTGCCAAGTTGCCCCCCCCCCCCGTATTTCTAATGTACACGGCATTCGCCACCACGTCGGTTGGTTCTAACAAGTACATCCCGCACATCTGAAACAATAACTTTGTCTGCCACTCGAGTCGGTGGAGAGCCGTGCCATGCCGCATTGCTCGATGCATCGCCATTGCAGTGACACATCGGTGGTGCCGGATACTTCAAAGTGCAGATTTGTCTCCTTATACGCCCATCACGTCCACCAACGCAACAACCCGCAGCCCGCCTTGAAGTCTGCTCCGTCCCAGATAAGCGCCAGTCGTCGTCCCGGGTAGTAATAGTCCGGCACGTCGCCTCATCAGCGAGAGGACAATTCGGCGCGGACACCTGGTGGCAGAAACCGGACTTTGGGTACCCAAAATCCACCCACGTCGTCGCTCACTTGGCCCCACTATACCGCCGCCAAGCCTGGAAGCCCATCGGCGTCTCGTCAGAAGTCCAAGTCGTCCACCAGCGCCGCCGCCGCGCCATGGAGCCCGCGTCCGCGTCCGCGCCCGCGCCCGCGTATGCGCCGCGCTCCGCGCCTCCTTCCGGCGCGCCGACCCCCGCGACGCCGACGCCCAAGACGCTGACGCTGGCCGAGGCCGTGGCGCAGCAGAAGAGCAGGAAGGAGCCGCCGCCCATCCACGTGCCCGCCGCCGCGCAGACGACGGCGCCGGCCGCGCGCTCCCCACCGCAGCCCGTGGCTGAGCCGCCGGCGTCCGCGGGCGCCAAGAAGCCGCCGGCGCCCAAGGACGCGGCGCCCACGATCGCCGCCGTGGCCGAGGACGAGTCGCTGGCCAAGCTGCTGCTGGCGGACCCGGCGCGGCTGGCGCAGCAGCACGCCAAGCCCAAGCTCAAGGTGTCGGAGAGTGGGCGCTTCGAGGACCAGTTCTACCACGCGCGCGACGGCAGCAAGGCCATGGCGCGGCTGCGCAAGCGCGCGTACCAGAAGAAGACGGTGCACATGAGCGGCAATGACGTGGAGCAGTTCTCGGACGCCGACATCATCACGAGCGGCTACTTGGTCAAGCAGGGCTCGTTCTGGAAGTCGTGGCGCCGCCGCTTCTTCATCCTGCGCAGGGACCGCCCCGTGCTCTGCTACTACACGTCGGCCGAGGAGCTGGCCAAGCTCGGCGAGATCGCCGTCGACGAGAACACGCGCGTGGAGCGCGCGCCCAAGGACGGCTTCCCCTTTCGCTTCACGGTCGAGACCGAGGGCCGCAAGCTCACGCTCTTCGCCGAGCAGGGCGAGGACAGCATGGACGCTTGGATCTCGTGCATCAACGGCTGCATCACGCAGCGCCGCAGGTCGTCGTCTCGCGCCACGATGAACGGGTCGTTCGATCGCCGCTCGGAGGGCGGATCCTTCCGCACCCAGCTGCAGGCGCGCACCTCGGAGAGCTCGCCCTTGCTGGACGAACTCAGTATGGAACGCGCCAGCTTTTCAAGGATGGAGAGCCCGCACATCGCCAGCGGCATGAATACCATGAAGCGCTTCTCGACGGACACCACGGTCATCCAGCAGGCTGCCAACGACTCCCGATCCACTCGAGAGAACGAGGAGAAGCAGAAGCAGCAGGAGCAACAGTACAGGGTGCTCCGGAACTCTCGCCTCACCAGTGTCGTCTCGGCTCCTCTAGACGGGCAGAAAGCAAAGCCGCGACTTGTCCGCTCTCAAAGTGCTGGATCTATCCTCTTGCAAACGCCATCGATTGCAGGTGCTGTTCGCGCGTACGATGACAATGGCATATCGATGTTGAGGCACTCTCCATCCCACTCAGCAAGCAACTTGCACGCGGCTAACGGTACGTCGGGCTCTCCGCGGGCACCTAGCTTAAGTCTGCCTGGATTTAAACCTCGTCCTAGCGTGGAGCTAGCTGTATCTGTCGGATGCAAAGCGGTGCAAGATGTGCCGCAGATGCTGGTGGTTCTGTTTAATATCCGCCAAGGACAGCGACCAGAAGAAATATCAAGGACGGAAATGCGGAGCTCACTTTCTCTTCGATCATGTGGTGGTGATTATTACGCTCGAGATTTCAATGCTTTGTTGTCTGTACCACGTGCCGCTCGCTCCATGCTTCAATTTGAGGTATTCTCGGTGGTAAATCCATCTTCTGAGGTTCTTGAGAACCAGAAATCCCTAGGGTTTGCGCGTGTTTCAGCGTTGGACGTATTGTTTTCTCGAGAATCGTCGTTGCTTCTGCAGTGCCACTACAAGGACTCTGCCAAGCAACAGGATTATTACCTTGTCATCGATCGATTTGTTCCACCCAGTCACAGTATTAACGTGAGCCACGCATACACGTACGCAAAGCACCACTTTTTGGTGGACACTCAGGCAATGGAGAAACGCAAGTCTGGCGATCTGGCAAGCTCTGCTATCAGTTTAAGGGGTGGCTTAAGCTATAGCGACATGCTGCGTGGCAAGGCAGACTCCTCCGCAGCTAACCACATTGTGGTTTCGGAAGAATTGTCGGCATCTTACGTATCGGTGTCAATGACGGTCGCATTCTTGAAGTATCTCCAGCGCCGTAATGTTATCCGTATTGATGAAGCAAAGCAAGTAAGCAATGACATGAGACACCATATTAAGGCCCACGCGGGTTCGAGTTCTTCTAGTACTCGCGTGCAAGATGTGGAAGATCGAATGCGAGACGTAGAACTTGAAATGGCTCACTACATGCGACTTCACGCCTCATATCAAGAGAATCTCAAACGGTACGAGACTATGCTTGCATCATTAGAGGATGGCCGGGAGCAGGGAATTACTGGGTGCTTAAAACGAAGCAATATGAAAAAGGATAAGGCCACAGCTTTCATGGCAACCAACCTTAACTGCCATCTTGTACGTGGACGGCGGGTACATTTGGCAGACGATGCGGAAAGAAGTGAACAGGTGCGTCGAGGCAGCTTAACTTCTACGTCGCTGGAGGATGGATCTACCTCAGATGATAGTGACAGCGAAGTGTCTCCGACGTCCGAGTACGTGTACTCTGTGGTTACTCATGGTTGCGCAGCCGCTCACGTCATGGGCTTCAAAGAAGGTGGATTGCGTCGTCTTCAGCAACAGTTGGTTTCACAAAGCCCTCCGGATCCACGACTTCGCGAACGTATTGAAATGAGAGAAGATGTTGTGCGCTCGCAGGTGCTAGCAATAGCTGGTGCGTCATTCCTAAATGCAGTTGGGCTAGCTGCAACTCGCGGTGGTCAGCACCGTCAGCGTCTACAGTTATCCTGTTCGACGGGCTTTTTGCTCAGTATCGAATCACTATTGAGCACTGTAGGCGCCGAAAAGGGAATGCTAGAGGATATGTCGGAGGGTGTTCGGTGGCTAAACAGTGTGGTCAGCTTCCAGCTTGTGCAATCTGGAGAAGCAAATCCACACGTGGAGATGTCTAAGTGTGTCAGCGTGACAAGTACACCAACCGGCGATCACGTCGTGGTTGCGTTTGCTGTACCGCCTGATGTATTCGCCAAACTCCCGGAAGTGCTGCAGCATGGTCACGCGATCAAACTACACGGAGTTATGTTTACACAGGGAATTAACGAGATGCAGTCCGTGGCAAACCACTACCTGAATTCCAGTCTACAAGACGAACTCAACTTCGAGAGTGTGCAAATGCTGCAGCGATATTTCCGCGTATACCAAACCCAAGTGATGGCTGGTGCAGGTGATGACAAGAAGCGAGAAGCTGATCTAGCTGAGTTGGCAGAGCTACAATCAGAAATTGAAGCCCTAACCGGTCGACTCAATATTCGCACCGAAAATGTGCAGAAGAAATTTGTGAATATCCTGATTACGTCAAGTGATATTTGCCGGCGTCTAGGTGCAGGCCGCACAACGTGTTGCAAGAGTGGCAAGGACCGTACAGCGATGTCTGTGACACTCGAGACTTCGCGGTTGCTGGTAGACCACTTCCATGTAAGGCAAGGTGTGCATCTATGCAATGCCATGAGAGAACGTGGTGTTCGACGGATCAACGTGCTGGCTAATACCGGAAAAAACAAGTTCGCGTTCAACTCGTTCCAGCTCAAGTACATTCCTGACTGCTACAAGCCGCCTCTCGCCTGCGCGGACTCTCATGCGGCCTCCTAAGCAACAGTGTTTGGCGGTACTAATGAAAGATCTAGGTAAGGTTACCGTGTTCTTAGCCGTCTGTAAATCGAGTTTGTTGTACTCTGTAGGTCAAGTTGTCAATCCCATAATGGATCGTTCATCATTTTGAGCTCCTTCTCTCGTTTCCGGCTGCGCTGTAACTTTTGGACCTATGCCATATCCGATTAGTGATCCCATACCAAGTTTCTTTACCATACCACCTCGTACGCACCGCAAACCGCAGCTTTTGTTCCTGATCGCGGTTGCTCCCCTCGAGTTCCGCTACCTTTGCCTCAAGGGCGGACACTTTTGGATTGAAGTGCACGGCTTCGTGGAGCTGTCCCTCCAGCTTGATGATCTGCTGGCGGTACTTTTGGCGAAGCTCATGCTACGAACGGTGTGTGTGTGGATCAGTTTAGGGTGCAGCCGAAAGAAAAACGCCTCAAGAGCTACCTGTTGATGAAGGAGCTGCGCGGCAATTTTCTCTCCAAGCGCTGCTACCTCGGTGCGCTGAGTGCGCAAAGTGTCTTGTTGCTCTAGTAGATGGAGCAGGAGCTCATCTTTTTCTCGCGATCCAACTTTTTGCAGTGCTGCTTGAACCGAAGGTGGGCAGTCTTCACCTACGCTGCTGTGGTTTAGGTGTTCCTTCTCGCGCTGCCACAGGTTTCTCAGCTGTACAGCGAGTTCGTCGATGGATGTTATGGGCATACTATCAAGTTCAAGACTGGGATCAGCTCCACTCTTTGTCTCTCTTGCCTCGAATCGATTTGCCTCGCGCCCCAGGGATCGAGTGGTTTCGGCTTGAAGAGAGGCGTGAGCTTCCATTGCTCGTTGCAAGCGGATAGAAGCGGGAACCTGTGTGGCAAGCAAAGGTATAAGCCTCGGGATTCAGCGTGAGCGCCGGCGTGGACTTACAACGAGGCGTTCGCTAGACCCATTGCTGAACGAAGAAGAGCGTGAGTGCACCATGGCCAAGACGGTGCGTTCTGAGTCTGCCCCAAGTTGGTTTACAGATGTGAAGAGTCGTCGACAACCGTGACTTGAGAAGTTGATTTGTTCGTGCATTTGGGAAGTTGTCGTAAGATGGAAATGCTATCTAATTAAGGTACGTAATGCCTATGAAATGTGCACGCAAAAGCAATTGTTGTGGTCACAGATCGAACTCTTCCTCATGCACGTCGAACTCGCGAATCCCAATTGTTGAGATAGCGTTCTCAGTGGATCGCTTTAAGGCTGCTGGCCCTGATACAAAGACCCCAACAGTAGAGTTGCCACCATATGTAGCTTCAGAGTCATCGGCCAAGAGTTCCTTGTGAGTATCATGCACCTTTCGCATGATATCGTCCATACTTGGGCGGTTACCGATGTTTACTTGGTATTCCGAGATAAGGTCGCGGAACGTGTGCACATCGCTGGCATACGGCTGGATGCCTCCAGGTGTGACTCCTTGACCAAATGCGTCGTTTGTCCCCTTGCTCATCTTGGCTTCAGCAAAGGCGCAGGCGTACACGATCAGCGTGACCACAAGAATGACCAGCACAATCTCAACGAAGTTTTGGAGAGGCCAAAGGTTCTTGTCGTGCACCTGCACTTTGGTTCCGTACTGGACCGCGATCCAGATTACCAGCGTCAGGAAGAACGACAGCGTATACACCGCAGCCTTACTTGTACAATAACGAGCAAGCGGCTGGGCAAAAGGCTGGGGATTTTTTCCCGTCATGGTCGTGTCGTCTTGGGTCGTAGACGCATGTGGCGCTCCCTTCAGTCGATTGTGATCGATCGGAAGGGCAAGCTGATCACTGTTCGGTAAACGCGTAAGGCTGAAGTGCAGGTTGAAGTGCTTTTCCTGCGGATCGAGCTCCCTAATTTGCATGAGCAGCGGGTGAATCTCTTCTAACAGCGAAATCTCGCGAAAGGTGAATATGAAGAATATCTTTTGGCGCAGGGGCATGCCTTGGCGCACCTTGAACACGATGTCCTCCAAGATTGCAATCAGCGGAGTTACTCCAATACCACCGCCAATAAGGCACACGGTAGGATACTCATCGTACAATTCCAGCGAAGCACCGTAGAAGCCATCCACGTACACAATTGGAAGCACGCCTTTAGCTTTGCAATCGTCTGAATAGCTGGCAAGCTCTGCTGTCCAGTCTCCGAGCGCCTTCAGGAGGATGGTCATCGTATCTGGACTGGTGCGTGGTGACGAGCTGATTGTGAAGGCATGCCATTGGAGCTTGGAAATCGCAGGCACATTCAGGTACACAAACTGCCCGACCTTGTAGCCCCCTGGCATTGTGGTAGAACGGGCTACCACAATCTTGACAACGTCATGAGAAAGCGTAGTAAATTCACGCACAACCACCGGTGTGCAACCATTTGAACTGGAGAGTGCACGGCAAAATGTGTAGAGCATGACGGACGGGAACAACCATGCAAGTGTGTTGTTCCAATGCAATACGACGAAAACAGTGGCAAGGATAAAAAGATGGTGGACTGAGTAAAACGTGTTGTACATCGTGCGGCGGACCCACGGGAGCGAGGTGGCAGTGATGGTAAGAAAGCATAATAGGGCAATCGTACCAAATGTGTTCATCCACCGATCTTTGCCGTCGTCGCCAACTGCACAGTCCCTGAAGCAGGGAAGAGCCTCCTCGACCCACGTACCCTCCTTAATCCAAGCCCAGTAGAAGCCTGTACAGTGCAGCAACGCTGCTAGCACAGTAATCACACCTAGCCAGCGGTGATACTTGATGCCATTTGCGTACGAGATGTTCAGGAACTCCATCCAAACGCAGTTACGTGTTGCAGGTAAAAACAAGAAGGCCATGTTGTAGATGCAGACGAAACCAAATGTAAGCGCGACAATTTCCAGGTACGCGACAAAGTCTAACACGGGGGTTTTCAGTTTCATGCGGGCAACACGCGCTCGGTAGTAGTACTGGAACACGTAGATGTTACCCCCAACAAGAAATGCAAGGAAGAAGAACTCTCCAATACTAATCGGGATCACACGACCCAAAACACGCGGTTTGAGACGTAGAAATCGTGTAAAGTTGAGCACATGACGTGACGTGATGCGGCGCACATTGAAGTGCCGTAGGAACTCAACGAGGAGAATCGAAACCGCAACCGGAATGAAGCAGAAGAAAAAGAAAAATGTTGGGCGAACCATTTCCGAGTGACCAACAGAAGCACCCTTGGGTTTAACTGCAGGTACGCCGTACCAAAATCCAATCGTTACGCTCACCTTGGTGTATGAGTCGGAGAAAAGGAAGAGCTGCCCATAAAGGTATAGGACAATTGAAGACAGAATGATGACTTGTGCAATATTTCCGAGCAGGGCCAAGTTTTCAGCCCACGGAGAGGTCCTAACTTTGTGAGTTGCGTTGCCGTTGTCTTGATCTCTATCTGCAACAGTCTTGATATTTGTAAAGCTCCCGTCCGGATCTGGCGAAGTCACCGCACTGCTTGGCACCATCGTGAGTAGAGCGATGAAAGGCGTTGGAGTTGGAAGCTTGAGAGACAGTTGGGAAATGAGTCGATACAAGCGGGTCTCTCGGAATTTAGTTGTTGGAGCTGTTGAACGCAACGTTGAGCATTTCAGTCGATGCATCGCTATAGATTATGCGATGTGCAGCGCATCTGGCACGCGCTTCCGGCAGTTTGTTTGATATAGTTCATACATGCACTGAGTACCTTATGCCGGGGCTGTTAAATGCACGCGTCAATTAGAGAAACGGCTAATGCTGAGCATTCCGAGCGTGCCTTGGACCAATGACCTGGACTCGCAGCATGGGATTGCTTTGTTCTGGCTACAATACAACGCCTTATCTTTCTTCATAGTCTCCATGCGTCCCATGAGCAACAGGTTTTGTCTTAAATCAAGCACACAAAAATGCCTTCAGCCACACCAGGCCTCCGAAAAAATAATATCACTACCGTAATACCGGTACTATTAGTATTATATTGCGGATTATTGTTTTTTTTGTCAACCACACTACATGTATAATATAATACTTACTGATACAATAATACAAATATATCGCGCTAAGTCTACCAGCCAGCGATTGTCAGTACGTAAGAGCTGCATAGCGTTTGCGAGACACTGCAGCCACAAACGCACGCTCGGAGAGGTCCGAGCTCTCTTTGATGCCTGCGTCAAGAAGTACCCTGTTTATGGGTACCTACCTTGACGCAGATGCGCCTGTTGATCACTTGCCAGTTTTTGAGAGCGCAGTTCCAGCTCGCTCCCTCTCTCTCGCTCAGAGCTAGAAAGTTTCTAGTAGAAACGCTGAGCCGTATCGGCGGTCAAGTACGCCCGAGACAAAAGAGCCGGCTCCAAAAGCAGATTTTGCGACGGAGGTGCTACGCCAAGCTAAAAAGCCGCGTCGAGCTCAACCGACCGCAGCAGATTACATTCCTCTACTTGGTGTGGCTTCGTCAACAAGCAACAGGTGCGAGCGCCTGTTCTCGGAGTGTAAGTATGTGCTTGAGCCGCACCGTGCCTCGATGCGTAGTGCTAACTTCGAGAGACTCATGTTCTTGAAAGCTAACCGTGATTTGTGGAACGCGTCTACTCTAGCTCCATAAGTTCATCTTAGACAGCAAACAATGTAGTGAATACTGCGGTATTGCGGATTATTGTTTGTGTCGATATTTAATATGGATTATTGTCATTTCGTATGACTGCGTATGCGGGGTATTTATTTTTCGGAACTCTGTGCCACACATAAAGCGTATCCTAGCATTGTGCATTTTTCCTGGGAAAGTATGGACCACCAATGGCTCCGAACGAATATCGCAAAATTGCACTCAGTGGATGCGATCAGCGCACTTGCGCCATACTTGCGCTCACTATACAGCTCGCAGTCCGTTTTGCAAGGTTCCACAGATTCACCAACACGACATTCGCTTTTATTTTAGTAAATGCCAATATTATATAATTGCGTTGGATCTTGCTTGTGGCTGCCCACAGTACTAAGGGTAAGTCTCTCTATGCCATGGGACACACCTTTTATTTTTCATACCGACCAGGACACCTATCGTATCTACTTTGAAGTATCTGCTAGCTCTTTGTACATGTAGATCGATGCTATGTATGGCCTTCTGCAATCAAAAGACACAATTACGATGGTCGATACAATAGATAATGTATTCCATAGCTTTACGTTACTGCGCCTTCAAGTAAGTCATGCTATGGCTCTCTCGCAGCGTACCACTACAAGATAAACTTGACAATACATTAGCAGTGCTAACAAAACATGCAAACAAAGTGGCCGATGACACTCCACCAGCAGTCTAGTTTGCCAGTTCTCTGGCAAACTGCACCTGACCATTCACGTTCGTATCATGAAGCGTCGCTATCAGTTGTCATTCGTCGCCACCAAGTATGAACCAACGCGAGGCAACGGAAGACAGCGTCCAACTTCCGAGTGGTGACAATGAGCTACGCGAAGAAGATTCGCTCACCGCGACAAAAATCGGGATGACGGCGACGCGCAGCAAGCTAGAAAAACTCATGAGCGGCTTCACTACCTTCGACGACATCATGCGCATTGGAACAAGGGTATGACCATTGAGATCAAAAAACATGTTGTATCTGTGTTGCTTATTGGTGTTTCATCACTGCTGGGTTCATGTAGCAACGCCGCGAGAAAGATGAACATCGGCTGGCGGAGATGCGGCAAGAAATGAGTCGTCTGGAGCACAAACTGGAGGCAGAGATCAAGAAACGTATTGAGATGAACAAGTCGCTGCAGAATTACTGCGACGAGCAAGTGATGCACATGACAGGAGCCTTCGAGGCTCTACTCAGCGAACGTGCCAAGCAGGTCGACGACCGACTTAATCATCTGACACAAGAGATCAATGATCTGCAAGTGCTTGTGGCAAAGGAAAAGCACGATATCCCGCTTATGATTAAGAACAAAACAAATGAGCTCACACAAAAGCTCGTCGCATTCATGGACGCGTTTGAGGAAGAGCGCCAGAGACGAACGAACCAAGAAGCGATGATTTTGAAACGTTTGAGTGATCATGAGCACAACACGGCTGAAACCTTTGAGCGCGAGCGGGTACGAAGGAATGATCCTGTTTTGTCTGCTATACACTGCTACATCTTTTGCTGAAATGACCTGCATTGCTTTCTGGATTTGTATCGCAGCACGACCGCGAACTGAAGTACTCGAACCTGAAGAACGCATTGGATACGTACAGCTCCACCCGGATACGTGGGGATGAGAGATTTCACGCGTTTGCTCAAGAAGAAATTGCTAAAATACAGAATGCGTTGGTGGCTGAAGCACAGGTACGAATTCAGGCAGGACTTCACTTTATTATTGTTGGGCCTGATGCATTTTGTAATATGGCTTTTACTTCAGGCTCGCGAACGAGAAGACGACGAAATCGTTGAGGCTCTCAACCGCTACACCGCCAAACTGCAAGATAGCCTGAAGGTCATCACAAACCCAGACGCGTAGGTAAGGCTCCAAAGATAAGATGTTTGAAAGAAAATGCATTCACACACTACGGAGTAGTGTGCGCACAATATGAAAAGCATAGCTCTACGCAAGTAGGTGGTCCGACTCTTTGGGAGAAGCGAGCTCCTTCTCCTTCAAATGTGAGCGTTCGACAGCTTTGTCAGCTTCTTCCTGCCAATTTGGTCGTACAAACGCTGGAATGAAGCTAGCGAACGACGTCACAGTGTATCCGCATATCATACCCTCCCAAAGTCCCAGCAAGCTTGGATGCGATGGATGAATTCCCATGAAATAGGCCGAGGGTATTCCAACCAGCCACGCACCAGCAACCATACCAACGACAAGCGGCATCGGTCTCGCCTGGGCTTGCAGAACAGCCTGCGTATACGAAAAGATCAAGCGAGTCCTTCCATTAGAACTTGATAGTGAAGGAAGAAAACGTGTCACTTACCAGAGCGTAGCAGAAGAACGCCAGAATAAAATACGCCAGCGCAGCAAGGGCACAAACTTGACTGAATGTGGTAATGACCTCAGGGCTGTCCGAGAAAATCCCGCCAAGGTGCTTGCGTGAGCCAACGATGACCACGCCGTTTAGTACGGTGAGTATAGCAATGCAGCCCCCGCAAATTTGAGCTGCAAGAATCGCTTGCGATGGCTTGCCTGCTCCCAAGTGATTCCCTATACGCGTGACGGAGGCGTTGATAACAGCATAGAGTGGACTCGTAGCGAAGTAGAAGAGCTCCATCATGGCGTTATGCGTTCCTAGTTGAATCTCGCCAATCTTCGCGGCGAAGAGCGCCAGGACTGTCAACTGGGCGTTTTCAAGCAACTCGCCTGCCGCAAGCGGCATCCCCACGGACACCAAATTCCACACAATGTTCCTGTCGAGAAAGGTGGTACTCCATCGCCAGGTGCATCGGCGGTGATACTTGCGATACACATTCATGTAGCTGACGTAGCTGACAAGTCTCAACGCCACAGCCACCGCCGTGCCTAGCGGGCAGCCCACGAACCCGAGTTCCGGCAGTCCGAATCGGCCGTACGTGAGCCCGACCGCGAAGACGCCGTTGAGCGCGACCATGAGCACGTCAAACACGGCGGTCGGGAGGACGATGCTCTGCGCCTGGTAGAAGCTTGCAAGCACCTGAAACATGCTGCGCGGCCAGAGCCACAGCAGCGAGAGTCGACCGTACTGGCCCGCGAGGAGCGCCACGTGGTCCTCGACTCCTGCCGTCAGCAGCACGCTGTCGAGGTTCCACCAGAGCAGCGCCATCGGCGCGCAGGCCGCCGAGACCAGCAAACTCGTGAGCAGCGTGTACTCGCCCAGCAAGTGGAAGTTCTTAGCGCCGAAGGCCTGCGAGCAGAGCGCGTTCATGCCGCCGTTGAAGCCCTGCAGGCACACGAGCGTCGACAGGTCCAGGCACAGCTGCGCGTACGCCACGGCGGCGAGCTCGTCCACGCCCAGGTGGCCCATGACGCTGAGCTCCGTGATGGACACGGCGAAGTAGCAGTAGCTGGACACGGCGCTGGGCAGCGCCAGCGCCAGCAGCGCGCGGGCCTCGCGCAGCATCCTCTCGCGTCCGCTGGCCAGACGCCGAAACGCCCGCAGCGCGCCGTGGCGACGTCACCTCATCCCCCCACGCAGCTCCGCAGCATAACCGCGAGCGTGGCAGGCGGGCGGTCACGGCATCACGCGCGTGGTCCTCGACAATGGGCGCGCATCTTCCCATGATCGGGCGGGGTGTGCGAGCTTGTCGCAGCCGCGGCGCGGCGTGCCGTCCGTCCCCGCGTCGCGCCGCGCCGGATCCGCAGCTCAGCTCACTCGCCGTTCCGATGGCGTCGGAGCGCACGCCGCTGCTGGGCGCCGCCGACGTGCGGCTCTCGGTGTCGCCTCCGCCTCCGCCGCTGCGCCTGCCGCGCTGGTTCGTGCTGGCCGCGCTGCTGAGCGCCGCGTGCTCGCTCTCGTGGCTGCTGCTGCTGCTCGCGGACGCGCGCGCGGCGTCGCTGGCCGCGGGCGTGCTCAACGCGCTGCTCGGCAGCTTCCTGAGCGCCAGCGGCTACTGCTGCCAGAAGGTGGCGCACCTGCGCGTGGCGCGCCACGCCGCGCGGGGCCCCGCCGCCATGCAGCGCGCGTACGTGGCGGGGCTGCTGCTGCTGCTCGTGGGCACGGCGTCCGCCGTCGTGAACCTCGCGATCCTGGGGCAGGCCGTGCAGGCGCCGTTCGCGGCGCTCACGCTGCTGTACAGCGCGCTGCTGGGCCGCGCGGTGCTGCGCGAGCGCGTGGGGCTCCTGGACCTGCTGGCGAGCGCGCTCATCGTGCTGGGCGTGGGCGTCGACGTGTACGCCGCGCGGCTCGCGGACGTGCCGCGGAAGACGTACACGCTGCAGGCGCTGGGCCGCCTGCTGGCTCGGGACTCGGCCTTCCCGCTGGGCTACACGCTGCTGGCGCTCGCGTACGCCGCGCTGCTGCTGCGCCGCGTGCACTCGAAGCAGCTGCAGCGACACCCGCTCGGGCTGCTCGCCTTCAGCTCGTGCGCGGGGGTCATGGCCGGCTTCACGTCGCTGGCCGCCAAGTCCGTCGTGGAGGTGGCCAGGTCGGCGCTGCAGCAGCGAGACGGGCTCGTGCTACTGAACCCGTTCTTCCTGCTGCTCGTGCTCGCCGTGCCGTGCGCGCTCGTGCCGCAGCTCTTCTTCCTGAACAAGGGGCTCGAGTTCTTCGGCACGCTCAAGTTCATCCCGCTCTACCAGGCCTTCATCATCCTCGGCAACATGGGCTGCGGCATGATCTTCTACGACGAGATGGCCAGCTACAGCGCGCAGGCGCTCGCGTACTTCCTCGGCGGCATCCTCACCACGCTCTGCGGCGTGTGCGTGCTGCTCGTCAAGGTCGACTCGGACGGCCGTGGAGACGCTCGACGCGCCACAGCGGTGAAGGCACTCGACCGCCCCATGGACGAGCTGCTGGACGAGACGAGCAGGGACAAGCAGCGGTTCGACACCGACTTCACCTTTCAGGAGATGCACTGGGCGACGGGGGGTGATCACCCCAAGCACACCGAGCTGCGAGCGCTCTGCGACTTCCGAGAGTGCCAAGAAGCTATCGTGGAGCTGCTGGTGTCCGCCCGCAAGTCCATTTACTACTCGACCTTCCTGTGCGACTTCACGCAGGTCCTGCACACGACAAGGGAGGAACACAAGGGCAGCACGTTCGTGTCGCTCCTGCGCGACGCTGTGGACCGTGGGGTTGACGTGCATATCCTGTATAACCCCGTGCGCGACTACGGGACGAATTCGATCGCCGATCTACGCCTCATCTTGCCCCCGGAGGTGCACTTCGCCTGCTCTGTCAGCGACCTGGGGCCGAGCTGGTTTACGCGCTACTTGTCCAACAACTCAAGGTACGCGTTCCATCACCAGAAGTACCTGTGCATCGATGAGGAGACGATCATGGTCACGGGCTGCGATGTTAACACGGAGCGCGAGGGATGGCTGCGTCCGAATCACCTCGGGTACTATTGGCACGAGCTCAGCGTCATCTGCCGCTGCGCGCCCGATATGGTCAGGTGGATTCATGCTAACCACGAACCAGCGGAGAAGAAGCGCTACTACGATCAATTCGTGGAGTCGCCTCCATTCCCATTGGTGTCTGGCGGCTGGAGAGAAGAAAACTGCATGGTCAACATGATCATGAACGCCAAGAACTCCGTTCAGCTTGAAAGCCAAATCATGATCTCCGGCGGCTCACTTCAGCACAACCGCATCTGTCCTGCAATCGTGGCACGAATTAGCCAAGCTCACCACAAGGGCGAGCCGTTCCATGCGCTCATTCTGACGAACGCAGCCCAGAAAGATGAACCATCGTTCCTGGCTCGCACGTACTGCATGCTTTCCATTCAGTGGTCGCTCGAGCAGCTCGAGGATAGTGCCCTGGCGTATGGCCTCACATTGGACGAGTTATGGCAACACCTTCACGTTGGCCGCCTGGAGCATGACAACGTGTTGATCAAGGTGCATTCAAACATTTTGATTGTGGACGGGAAATACGCGCTTAGATCGTCTTCGAATTTGGCTGATCGCAGTCTAAGCGCGCGTCCAAACGATACTGAGCTGGGTCTTCTCTTTTCGGGGCCTTGCGTGCACAAACTGCAGCAAGATCTTCTCAACATGTATTTGGGTACGACCGGCGAGACATACTCATGGACTCAAGTATTCGAGCGCATCAGGGGCACGCCCTTGACGAGGCCGACTGGAGTGATAAAACCGTTGGAGAAGAAGACATGGAGCCCCGTGTTCACGTGGTTTATGATGAATCTTTTCATCTACCTTAGTGAAGGCGCCACCGGTGGCCGAGTCAAGGTGACCTACGAAACCACGGTCATCGGCAAAGACAAGCACGAATTCGAGGTCTAAGAGTGCTAGAGCTGCATAGCTGGGGATACTGCAACATTTTCAAGTGTTTGATTTGCATGCAATAAATTCACTAATAGCCCATTTCCTTGATGAGGGTTTTGTAGCTTGCATCTTCGTGCGTGGTTGGCTTCGTCTCTACCGCTGCTGGCACAGGCCTGGACAATATATCACTAGCAAAGTTAGCAGGCTGGAGCTAACACAAAACTAAGGGAAAAAACACGTACGTCTTCTTGGAAGGCAACTCCATGCCTAAGAGTCCGAGTAGGTCGTTTCGCGCAGGGCGTATTTGGGAAATCTGGGCATAAATTAATACCGTCAGTCGGACACGGAGCGTTTTCTCGAGCCATGACTTACCGAAGCGTCCCAGGCCGTGTCACTCAAGATCTCAACCACTTCGTCGTACTGGAGACAAATTCCATCGCATCACATCATGTTAGCCTGGAAAAAGCAAACACGGACAGCAAGAGACATTAACCTTTTCCTCATCGATGATTTCGTCGTGAAGAATCAATCGTGTGTAGAGTTTTTCTGCTGTCAGTTTGCGCACTTTAGGAAACTTGTGCCCCAGGAACAGCAGGAGGGCTCGCAAAGTCTTCGTTTCCGTGTCAGGGTCGCTTGGGAGCAAGCCAATAAGCACGCTTATTGCAGCACTAAGCTTTGGAACAGCTGTACACTTCTGAATTTCGTCGCGCAGCGCTGTATACAACCGCTCCCCAAAGTCTGTCGCAGATGCAGGAATACCGTCTTCTGATTTTCTTTCTTCAAAAAGAAAACGTAGTAAGTTTGACTCTAACAGGAGCGCCATCGTTTTCATGAGGGGGATTGTAACACGGTCGTCTTGATGGTGACGCGTCAATAATGTTACCAAGAAAAAACTGAATCGGCTAAGCAATCCGAAGTCTTTTGCCTCTAAATGTGTCCGCACCCAGTCGAAAAGGGCACTCTTGGAAGCCTTTACGACACTCTCCGTCAAACCACCCACGCTTATAACAAGACCCGCACCAACCTCCTCCATGAACTCCGGAATATCCATCATTCTTACAACCAACGGAAATGTATCGTGTGCCATAGACCAGTTTGCTGTCAATGTCGACGGGAATATCTGCTTCTCAAGTTGAAAACGGTCTGGGATACCGTCAACACGAGGAGCAGTTGAATGAAGCAGTCGGAATAAAATATTTCCGGCCGTCATTCTCATGTTATCCAGTTTTTCTGCCAATTGTTTCGCCAATGCCCCAAACTGTAATCGAACGCGTGAACCACAACATAAATATTAGCTAACATACTAGGGATTCACATATATAGTAGCTTAGCCTACCACTGTGCCGACAAGGTCGGGAGATAACCGTCGAGCAAATGGCATCGGCGACGTTGAATACATGTACAAATTTCCGTTTTTCTGTAAGAGTTTGACGCGGTCAGCGATATCTGGGATTTGCGCGCTGCTGTCATTCGTTGTCAGACAAGTGTTCATATCCACAGACAAGCTCTTCGCATGAAGAAGCCCAATACCGTTGGGACCGAAGTAATAGTAACCCAGTGCTGGCTTCTCGAATTTAACGTAACATAGTGGACCCGATCCCGACATACCGCTGATTTCTTCGATCTTGCGCTTTCTATCCGATAACCCATCAATAATTACGCCTTGGCCATAGGCTGTCTTCGCGACAGCCCCAATAAGGCGGGAATGCTGGTTTTGTGCGTGCGTACTTTGACCAAGAAGTAGTTTTTCCAGCCCCAGCATTGCTTCTTTGCGGACCCACGAGCCGACATCTCCACGTTCGTCGAGCCGGTAATCTTGATGGATGCATCGGACCAGCGTCTGGACTACTGTGTCCTCCATCCCGTTGAGATCAAGCTCGGATGGTGGCCGAGAACTCAAGTCAACTAGAGCTTGGACTGCAGCCACCCGGCTTCCGGGATCTTCGTCTTCTGTTGGGGGTCCCTGAAGCGAAGCTGATTCAATGACAGCGGCCAATACCTCCTTTATGCAGGGTTGAATTAACTCTTTTGCAGCAACGCCCACAGCACGAAGAAAACCTCGCCTTGCAGCGACGTTGGGGTTAGGCACTTCGAAGGTACCATTCAGTTTTGTGGTTATCATGATCCCAGATTTGATGTATCGGGGTATTAATGCCTGCATGTGTTTGACGTGAATAGGACTCCCCTTCTCGAATATCTTAGGACAATACTGAGCTGTGAAAGCGCCGAAGGCATCAATAGCTGCGTCACGGACATCTTCGGTCGGATGAACAAAGCATTCTTCAAGCATTGATAAGTACTTTTTTACGTGAGCAAACCCCAGGCTCAATCGTGCGTTTGAGATCACTTCAATCACATTGCAAACAGCAACACGGATCATCTCACCACCGCGACCACGAAACAGACGCCGCTTATCCACCTCAATGGGCAGCATTTTCACCTTTTTTTGAAGTTCTCCATCGATAAATACAGGCACCTGGGTTAGGCTGGTAAGTAACTCTGCGATGCTGATCACTGCACCATGTCGAACAATTACCTCGGCATCAGGAGACAGAGAAAAATCCAAAAGTCGAGGAAAAAGTCGTGTCAATGTGTGTGGGGGGTCCAACGCCCCGATCTTCCCTAGCGCAGCAGCAGCGAGGTTGCGAATTTGAACGTCCCAGTGAACAATTTTTGCCTCAATAAGATGTTCAATCAGCGCGTATCGATAATCAGGGTACTTTGCAATGAAAACACTCACGTCTAAATAGGCATGTCGTAAATTTGCCACCGAAAAATAATCGGCTTTGGTAAGTAAATCGATGCCATTGGGAAAGTTAGTCCGTCCTTGCCGCCCAACATTCTCTTGAAAAGCCGCTGATGCAGCTCGGCGACAGTTCAGTTCGCGGTCGAACACGCAGTTGACAAGCATTGCAGGGGCGAGAACTTGCTTCAGCCAAGGCAACAGCAACGTGGGTTCATAAGCTCGCGCGAAAGACCAGCACGCGTAGCACGCTGCGTCACGCACGTGAGAACCAATACTGTATGTGCCTTTACGAATGTCGTATTTCAAAGCATTAGCGACGCAGTCAACTGCATCGGGAAGTCGCTGGGGCAGCAACACACCACGGCGTGCAAGTTCTGCTAGCGCCAGACTTGCGCCATGCCAAGCGCCATCACCTTCCGTCGCCACAAAAAGTTCTAGCACGGATTGAACTATATCATCGGCAAACTCGTAGGGTAGCCGACCAGTGATTCGACCAATTCCCTTTGCAGCTGACCACCGCACCACTGTGTCTTTGTCTCGAAGTCCACACAGAAGAACCTCAACTATCTGCTCGAGTTCTTCAACCACTTCGAACGTACCGTCATCATCATCGTCGTCGTCGGGGGCATCTTCCGGACGAGATGGTGTAAAAGTGACGGTATTGCCAGTTCTGAGCCCTAAGGACTGCATGTTAAGTTCCAAAGACCGGAGACCACGGCTGTAGCGCCATGACCGAACCTTTGGCGGCAAATAGAGGAGCCCCAAGCGTTGCACAAGCTTCACACTGAGCTTGCGGTGCAACGTGCTGCTACTTGGTCGGTCTGACCGCTCATTATCCTCAGTGAGATGAGCCACCAGCCGCATCACAGTAGCGAAGTAAATGCGACTGGCCTCGATGTGTTGCTCTCGTGGGGAGTTTTTCGCGATGTGAGCCAAGCAAAGCATGATGCCCGTCACCTTGAACTGCAGTACGCGCATATCCGTGCCCTCCGAGGCAGTTATCAGTTCTCGATTGGCCCAGTTCAGGAACTGCGTCAAGTAGTGCTGCTCCATATCCGGTCGACTGAGAAGTCGCGACAAGCACACTGCCGCCGCAACCTGCGTAGCTCCCGGGTCACTTAGGTAGTCCTTGCAGAGCGTGACGATGTTGGATACAATGGAAATACTTCCATTGGCCGTCTCGCCAGCGCTAGGCGAGGACGAGTCGATGGTGTTGAGGTCGAACGGCACAAGACACAGCATCGACAGCCACAGCAGCAGCACGTAGCGCGTCTCCCACGCCGAGTGGTCGGTGCGGTCCTGCGACTGCAGCAGCTGCAGCGTGGGCTCAAAGTCGCTCACCTCGTGGGGCAGCAGCTTGACCACCGTCTTGTAGCCGCGCACCTTGCACAGGTGGTACACGATCTGGAAGAGCTTGTGCAGCCTCGGGTTGCGGTACACCTGGCAGGGGAAGGCCACGCCGTCGGCCTGCAGCTCCGCCGCCTGCACCCGCTGGGCCATGACCCGCTTGATCTCGCCCACAATTGGGTCCAGCATCTCGAGCAGATATGGGTCCAGCAGATGGGACTGCTCCAGGTACTTGTCCAGCTACAAGCAGGGCAAAGGCACGAGGTGTGCCAAGGGCGGAATTGAGAGCTGAATAAGGCGCCTAATTAATGTAAAAGGCTCCGAATTGACGCACCGTGGAGGTGACGGAGCTGTGGGCGGCCAGGAAGTCGCGATCCACGTCGCTCTCGGGCGTCTGCGGCCGCGTCTGCACCATCTGCAGCAGCAGCTCGCGCACTTGAGCACGCTCCTCAAAGAAGCGCTTCTCGCTGCAGCTCTCGTGCTCGGGTGGCAGGTCTGCGGACATGGTTCGAATGCCTGGCGTCTCGGCTATCGGATGCACGTGAAGCGGGGGGCTGATGACGTCTGTGGGCGGAGCTACACGCACAGAACGACAGCCACTTGACGCGGCGTCCGCCGATCTTCACAATGGGCTCGCGGCGCGTGGGTGTCAGGCGTATTTTTGTGTCGGAGAGCGGCTTATGTTCTGACTTAGTATCGAGGATGGCATATAGTCTGTCTGAGCACTGACATATGTCGCTGGTCAAGTTGTCTTCAAGTTGAAGGTCTCCGCCGCATGACGCACGCCATGCACGGGGTGCTGATACCCCGACTATGAGGTGCTGGCGTCTCTGAGAAGATGGAAAACGGCGTGTGATCGAGACGCATCGCTTGTAACTATACTGCAAACTCTATCGGCTCTGCAAGCCCGACAGTCGACTTTGTCACCTTTGATGGTGTCATACCCAAAGTTGACGAGCCCTGCCTCGAGTGCATGGGCCAACTGGACTGGCACCTTTGACTCTGTGAGGCCAAACCTTCCCCCGCACTTCATACTTTGGAGTCGGTGCTCTATTAATACGAAGGTCACTCGCTCCACCTTGACCACCATTGCAGGCGATGGCGCAGCGGGGGGCAGCATGGACGGAAGACGACGAGCAGGAAGTGAAGCAGTCGCTCCACCAGAAAGAGGCGATCACAGCCCAAATGATTGGCATCATCTCGGCGCGGCTGAACTCGCTTCAAACGACAGGTCTGCGAGCGTGAGGGCAGTTGATGCTCGCAGTGGTAGCGTACTAACAGGGTTGCATGTTGCCACGCTTCCAGCGAACAACCGCAAACACGGACTTGAGTGCGATCTGCGTGTCAATTCGGACTACTGCTCCAAGATGGTACCTCCGCTCGTGGACACCCTGGAGAGTCGGGGCGCTGCGGCGGCGAAAAGTCGAGCCATTTCATCGAATACGCTAGCGAGCAACCAAGCCATGCTAGACCGGCTATTTGGTCAAGACGAGAAAACTCGAGCGCACACGGTACGGCATGTTATGAGGCAAAATGTGTTCCTGGGCGACATGCTAACATGTCCCCATTTACCAATTAGCAAGTGCTAAAGAAGAAGAAACTGGAGATCCACAAAGGCGACAACAGACGCAATGCGCGTGGCCAGATCGAAAAGCAACTCCAAGCCAGTATCGAAGGACATATCACCCGAACCGTGGAGAGTTTCGTTTATGGAGTGAGCGACGGAGATTTCAATGGAAACGGGGTCACCAAATTGAGAAGCAGTGTTTACATGAACACCAATTTGCTGCTGTTGCACACTTTTGAACGGATTCACATCAATCACGGTCGGCGAAACTTCAAGCGATTCCTATTATCCGAGTTGTCAGGGGCTCTCTTTGAAGAAGTGTTTTGGCTAGTCTTCTGTCATTTCTACCAAAAGAACTCATTAGCACAGCAACAAGCACTTGCAGACGAAATCAGCTCAAAGTATGTCAAAATGGTAGCAGTGTTGCGCGGAAACATGGACTATCTTTTCCGTATTTACCCGTATGCTATTGCCAGTGCTGTCTGTTGGGGGTTCCACTACCTTTTTCCAGGGTCCCGGCACCTCTACACGCCTGATTTCAAGAATGACGTCTACCTCTTCGTGTGTCAGTTGTTGCTTGGCCTCAAAATGACACCTGCCTCAGTGCAATCCATGCGAAGACAATATTTCCCCGAGGAAGTTGTCGACGATCTGGGTGCCAAGATTAAGCCGATCAGCAAGTTAACAGGTTCTGCATCTACTGGAGCACTGGTCGATGGTGTTGTTGCAGAAGGTAGCTCAGCGAGAAATGCAGGTTTCACTGACATTTCTCACCTACCACGACTTTTTTCGCCCCAAACTTCTCAATTACTATCTAAATCGGCCAGTGAGTCATCGTATTTGGGTAAGTTGGGGACAGGCGATAACAGTATTGCCAAGATTTTGGAACCTTCATCAACACCGATTTTAAGTGGTGATGCGGGCGGTGACGATGGTTTCGGTGTGGCGCAACATTTTCGACGTCATCAGCAGCGGGCTCTTTTCAACGCGGCTCAACTGAGTCCTCTAATGAAGCAATACTTCCGTTCACCGACTAAAAATGCCAAGAAGGCCAGCTTTGTGCTGCGCACTACTCCGGCTGCTGATTGTGCTGTTGGTGGAGAGGAGACATATCACAAATTGTAAGCGTCTCACTTGAATTTAATGCCTGTGACGTATCTAACCGGTTACTTTTTGCTTGATTGATAATAGCTATCGGCGCAAACCACAGAAGGGATACGCAGCTGAAGCACATCGACAGCACGACAAATGCATGCGAGAAATTCAGAAAGAGCAGCGTGAGACCAAGCGCGAAATCGCCGCTCTACATGAAACACGAGACCTCGTGCTTTGCAGCGGAAAGAAGGGATTGCAAGCGTACTGCACTGTTTTAATGAGCAGGAAACATGTAAATGATGAAGAAGATGCGTCCCCGACAGCAACAGGGTCATCTGGCTTAGCAGTAAATCAGTAGAATGATGATCCATACTCTAAATGATTACTTTGTAGTACTAAATGAGAAGGTGACTTTGAGGATACTGTGGGAGCCGTGGTGATCATTGATCAATTTTTGCTCGTGTTGACGTTCGTGTAACGAAAAAATAAAAAAAGTTGAAAAGTGTGTGTATTTCTTCGGGTTGCACTCAAATTTCATTTTTATCTACTTGCACTCATTGAACCACATTTGTCTGACTCTTTTTCATGACGACAAGCGAAGAATGGACAAGTACAGAAGAAACCCACCATATTTTTCCTCATCCCGGCGGATTCTGGAATGAAGGAAGGGTACACAAGGAGATAAATTCCGGTGTATATAAGGGAAAATGAAGGCGAGTCAATAGACTTCATTTTCCTAAAATGGAATTGCTATCAATCCCTGCTCGTTAGAAGTCTATTTGCTCGCCTTCATTTTCTGGCACTTATTAGTGTTGTGGTAACTACATGTAGTTCGCAGCTCGTTTAGAACTGTCGTATACATTTTTCAGCGTGGTGCTCGCTCTGGATATTTATTTACCGAGAAATGCCAGCAAGTAGTCGCACCAGTCGGGTGGTGCAACACAACGTCGTGTGCACCAGCAAGATATTATCCGACCTGGTGCGTTTTGGACGAGTACTCCGACCACGCCGAAGAAATTATGGCTGCAGTCTCAGACTGCAGCTTGGCGTCTGTCAAAGAAAGACCCGTCGCGGCCGCGTCACGCGTGCGCGTCACCCAGCTCTCTTTTTGTCCAATCACATGGGACAATCAAGCATTCCTTGTCAAAAACTCAAAACTCAAAGCATTCCTTGTCAAAAACTCAAAGCAGCACCTGTCAAGAACTCGACGATGGCGGCGGACCTCGGGGCGATGGTGGCGGAGCTCAAGCGCCTGGCGCCGCGGCTGCGCGACTACGAGCCGAGCGTCGACTCCTGGCAGCAGGTGAGTTCGTCGTGCGATTCACCCGACGTCTGACACCTCCGCGGGCTCCGAGCGGCCCGGACGCGTGCCGTGCACTAACGCGAGTTTCCCCCACGCTTCGTTGTGCCCCTCGCATTGGCTGCAGGCAGAGAAAAAGGCGCTAGAGGCGCGTGACCAGGTGGAGACGCTGCTGCGCTCCGCTGAGGGCGTGGCCCAGCTGCGCGGCAGTGGCGCGCTGCAGGACATGAAGAGTCTCGTGCCGGAGGTGAGGCTACTGCTGCGTGGGTGGGGCTCTCAGTGGAGAGGGAGGGACGGAGGGAGCTGATTCGCTGGTGAACGCGTTGCTGCATTGCTGCAGGTGACGCGAGAGGAGATCGCGGAGCTCAAAGTGTCGGACTTCGTGCTGGGCATGATCTTCGAGAAGCCCTTTGCGGTCTTCGAGCGCGTGTACCGCGGGTTCGGGGCAGAGGTTCGTGCTGCTCCTTGAGCGTGTCTTGGTCAGCGTGACGGAAGGACTGACGGTTTGTGGGGGCGTTGGCGGTATGCAGTACGCGAAGGAGCTGTCGAGCGAGGCGCGCAAAAGCTCGAACCAGATCAAAACCTCTTACGTACGCTGTGCTTATCTCGTAGACGCTTTAGTACACGCTCAAGTGCTTTACCTGTGCTCTTTTCAACTAGGTGTACGGCGAGATTCTGTTCTTCCCGTTCGTTGATATCATTCGTTGGGTGGCTCCGTCACTTCTGGAGTTTCCAATCTTTTATGACCTGGTGCGTTGCTGCCATTAAACCACTGTGCTTATTTGCTAGTCTAACTGCGCCGACGGATTGTATCGCGTGTGTGTAATAGGGCTCTGGCACTGGTAAGGCGGTGATCGCAGCCAGTCTGGTGCACCCATTCGACCAGGCCATTGGCATCGAGCTGCTAGAGGTGAGCTAGTTTGGCCAGGTCACGCTATATGCGCGATCGTAGTCTGACTCATGTCCGTGTTACGCACAGCCGCTGGTGCACTGTGCTGAAAAACGTAAGGCCGCTTTAGAAAAGCTCAAGACCCCACTGCTGAAGACGGACATCGACTTCATCACTGGTAGTTTGCTGACCACCAAGTGGGACGATGGTGACGTTGTATTTTGTCACGGAACTTGCTTTAACGACAAGTAAGTGGTCGGCTACTTTGCTGGTTTCATGACAAAATACTGATATTTGACTATGAACTCCAAAAGGGAATGGACCCAGATCTCTCTGGCAGCCGAAAAGCTCAAGCAAGGAGCTTTCTTCATTTCAACGACGCATGTGCTGCGGACGGGTTTGTTTGAAGTGGTCAAGAGCGTCAACTTCACAATGAGTTGGGGGAGCGCTACCGTCTATATCCACGTACGTACGCCAGTATACCAATCTTCTGGTTCAGCAAATTTGCCGATTTTATAATTGGAGCAACCTGTTTTGATTCGCTACTGGATTTGTTTCACTAGCGTCGGCGCAAAATTGGGCGGTGGGCCGCACAGATGCTTCGAGGTGGACACTCCACACGCACTGATCTCTTGCAGCAGCAGTCATCGAACCAACAGAAGGAAGATGGCCAGGCTACAGCTCCTAGCGATAGCACGAAAACGAGCGGCAAGTACGAATAGGCCCTGCTAAAGCATGATACAACTCTGAAAGCAATGTTCCATCACCATGCCCGCTACTAATAGTAGAAAGCAAAACTACGCTGCTTATACGTCGTGTCACGTTCCTTGTTCGAGGTTCAAGCATTGCTTTGCTCGTTGTTATTGCGATGCAGACAAGTTTCCAGTGCCGTTGTTCTTTACTACATGTATGTAGTAGCACTGCTACATGTACTGATATGGTCAACGGCGAATTTTTCGTGCAGCTAAGTTCCAGACTGGAGCTTTCGTTGTCGTCGGCCTCCATTGCTCGAATTGTGGTTTCTCGGGCTACAGCATCAACAAATCGCAAGTAAATCAAGGTTAGTTAGACTTGTGACAACTGCTACTTCGGAACGTTGTGTCATCTCGCAGAGTTTGTCAGAGGACCATGAAGTGCCAGAAGCTACTCCGCCATGTTCTCCCGATTACATGGATGGCTATCGATAGTTGATCTGCTGCGCCGCGTACGCCTCGGTCTCCTCCAATTCCATACTACCTCTTGCTAAGGGGCAGCATTTTCCCCGTATGTACTTCTGTGCCCAAGTCTGTTGATGAGCTGCAAAGTTGCAGCGCAAGTTGGACGGCGGCACAGTGCTAACGCTAACGGATGCAGCAAAAAAACGTCACCTTCTTCACGGCCCTATTGGGGAAGAACTGCACACTAATCAGCACCGTATCAGCGCCATACCGACGTATGTAGCTGTTGCTTGGCCGGCACTCAGCGTCGTCTCCCACCTCGTGCGTACCCTGGCAACGGTCTGATGGCGATGTTGAGCGCTGTGACCAGCTCAGTTGTCTTTTTGCCGGCTGGAACGGAAGCCGATGGAGGCGAGTAGCTGCTTCGTCTTTGACGGGACCAATAATTTTCTTGTGTGGCGTGCGCGCATGGAGCGCGAGTTAATCTCGCGCGAGCTGCTGGGCTACGTCCTGGTGCGCGGGTACAACGGCAGCCAATCCTTCATGTACAAAGGCGATGAAGTGCCGCCCAAGAGCAGGAAGGGGTTGACGAGCTTAGAAGCTTTGAAGGAGTCAGCAGGTGTCATGGGTCTTCTGCACTGCTATCTGCACCCGACGGTGGAGGTTAACATAGTGAACAAGGATGTCTACGATAGTTGGGCGATGCTGTGCACTCAATACGGTGGTGGGAAAAGCTCGGAAACCTGGGACATCCACGAGATGTACCGTGTCCTCGTGCGTTCGTGGTATGGCGAGAAAGCCAAAGAGGGTATGACTCGTTTCATCACCCGATGGGAAATGCTACTACGGCAGTTTGAGATGGCCACTGGGATGGAGTTTGTGGACTCCGTTAGATCCGTGATGTTTGCGGACACGCTACCGAGCTCATGGCGATCGCTTGTGCTCGGTTGGCGAGGTGCACGATTGTTTGTGCCGTACTCGGAGCTAGTTGAAAAAGCACGGGCTGAAGATAATCGCCGCCGCAGCAAGCCACACAGAGAGCGCGACAAAAGCCGAGTTAGAAGTCCATCGCGTGCGCCGTCAGGAAGAACTAGGCCATCGAATGGCAGTGTGGAGTGTTTTTACTGTTTCAGGTCGAATCACTCGTTCCAGCAGTGCCGCTTCCTCGCGAACGACATCGAGGCAGGACAGACGCACAACCCACACAAACAATACGCGTGCGTGGAGACAAAGGACAGGACACCGCAAATGGTGGAGGCCCTCAATGCGTTCGTCGATGAGAGGACAACGCAAACAGCCATGTTACTAGGAGACCGATCGTGCAGACGTGATGACAATCGCAGAAGTGAGAGCTTTTACCGCAGTCAGTCTCGGAGACGCAGTCCATCTGGGGGAGGGCGACTAGCTCAATCTCAAAATCATTCCCGAGACGATCAACCATCCCGCTCGCAGAGCGTGTATCGCGGCAATCCAGCCACGCGCTCGCGGAGTAGTGCGCGAGAAGACTCGGACTTTTACTTCCCTCCACGGAAGCGGCAGCGAAGTCTGTTCTTCAAGGGCGGGTCGCCGTAGGCGCAGTTCGTATTCGTAATTGCTGTACGTCGTCGTTCGTACTTCAAAGAGTCGTTGCCTGTCGTCCATCATCCACACTGACCTCCACATTCCTAAGCTGTTTAACTTCTCTAAGTCGGTCACGTGGGCAGATGTTGGGGCAAATGGACCATTCCGGCGTCTTCAAGTTGAAGCCGCCATGGGCTCGTGCCACAATGCCGTCGGTGCCCGCGCGTGTGGCTCGCTTGTGTGCGGACACATAAACGGAGCGTTTCGCCAGTCAGGCGACCACTCGGTGAGAATCAAGCGAGGAAGCGCCGGATCCAGGGCGCGTCCAGCAGCGAGAAGGACCGGAAGCGACCGACCCCCGCAGCAATAACAAGCCGCAGCTGCTGCAGAGAGAGAGAGAGAGAGAGAGAGAGAGAGAGAGAGAGAGAGATGGAGGACGCCGCCAGCTGCAGCGTGAGCAGGTTCGACGGCACAGCCGACTTTCGCGTGTGGCGCGCGCGCGTGGAGAACGAGCTCATGCGCTACCACCTGCTGGGCTACGTGATGGTGCGCGGCTACGACGGCAGCCAGTCCTTCACCTTCGACGGTGAGGAGGTGCCGCCGCGGTGCCCCGTGATCAACGTCGACGGCGACCAGGCGCTCGTGAAGGAGGAGGCGACGTGCGGCCACAGCGCCGCCGCCCAGGAGAGCTGCCTCACGCGCTGGGAGGTGCTGCGCGAGAGCGCCGACGCCAAGAGCATCCTGCAGCGCTACCTGCACCCGGACGTGGAGTGCGCGATCTTGAACAAAAACATCTACGACAGCTGGAAGATGCTCTGCGCGCTGTACGGCAACCGCAGCAGCCCTGGCGCGCACGATGTGTACGAGATGCACCGCGTGCTGCACCACATCCGCCTGGGGGACAAGAAGGGCGAGCCTGTGCGCGAGTTTATCACGAGGTGGGACATGCTCATGCAGCAGTACGCGCTGGCGACCGGGATCGAGCTGACGGACGGGTTCCGCTCCGTCTCGCTCGTTCAGACGCTGCCTAGCGCCTGGAGATCCATGGTTGCCGCATGGCGAGGCATCAGACCGTTTGTACCGTACGCAGAGCTCGTGGAGAAAGTGATTGCTACACGTGAGCAGAAGCAGGCTCAGGCAGAAACGACATCGACGGCTCCCAGCAGCACAGCTTTGGCGAGAGACGCGAGCAGCGCAGGTGGCAGCCCCATTGACGGACAGGTTGGGCAATTGCCAAAGAAGTCGGTGGGCAGGTCTGCTTCAATAAACCCTGTGAAGCAAACTCCTGCCAAACCTTCAGACACGACAACAGAGCTGGGTGCGACCAAACAACAAGACAACCCTGTCAGGAACCAGGAAAAACGGTCATCACAGAATCCTGATGACACGCCAGCGGAGAAGCGTGCAGCTGAGGCACCAAGCACCGACGAAGCAACCAAGGCCAGCAAATCAGCCCCTTCGCCCATTGCTACAGCAGATAATACTGTGGATCTGACGAGGGGGGAAGTTTCTAGCTCAGCAGCTACTGGTTCCAACAAAGCATTTAGCAGTACGCACTCACAAGACAAGGAAAAGAAGTCGCCAGCAGATAAAACCGGTTCACCCCGTTCGTCGAAGTCCTGGAAGGACGACAAGAGGCGTGATCAGGATGATGTGTACGAGCAACGCAGCCACAATGGCAAGCATGACACCAAGAGGGGTTACGACAGATATACACCCCACAGTCGATACGACAAGGTCTCGCATAAACCTTACAGCAAGTTGGACAAGAAGTACGACAGCCTTGACAGCAAGCACGGCGGGCCTGTGTCGTGCTTCTACTGCCTGAAGGTGGGCCACCACATGAAGCGCTGTTGGTACCTGAAGGCGGACATCGAGAACGGCACGACCCACGACACGCACAAGAAGTTCTCGTGCGCTATTACGATCGATCGCAACCAGTTCATGGTGAACTGCCTGGAGGCGTACATCGACGAGGAGACGCGCGCGCGCGCCGGAGATGACTCCGTCTCGGAGAGCGTGGGGCGTCTCTACAGCCCTCGGCAGCAGCAGTTCGTGCCGGCGCCACCTCCCGGCGATCCCCCGTCCTACGCGTTCCGCGACCAGCAGCAGGCGTCCAGGGCCCCCCGCAAGCGCTCGCACAGCGTGTTCCAGTCGGCCGAGGGTCGTCTCTCTTCTCGGAGCAACCGCTCTCGCAGCGTGTTCCGCGGCGCGGACAAGAGCGAGAGCTTCTCGCCGCGCAAGCGCTCGCGGGCGCCGTCCTTCGAGCGGCCCCCCGCGTACTACTAGTACAAGTTCAGTCAAGTTCAGTACTGACTGAACCTGCCTGACGTCCGTGGCGCGACTGGCGAGATGGCTACATCTCAGATTCCTCTGATTGGCTAATAGATATCGTACTTGTTCGTGCATCCGCGGTACTGTCCACATCCGCACGTGTCTGCATAACAACACAGAGGGAGGGGGGGGCCCAAAACGCCATTTGCAGAGAAAGGAGCGCAAGCCGCCGGGCGACGCCCAGCGAGCGACAGAGCGCGACCACACGGCGCGACTTAGCGGGCGGATGAAGAAGAACGCGCTGTGGAGGTAACGCGGGCCCGAACGGCGCGCGCGCGCAGAGAGGGGACTGACCCGCGGCTTGTGGCTCGTGATGTGGCCGTTCAGGAGCAACAGCGCCATGCCCCCCGCCGGCGGGGACAAGGGCGGCGCTGCGTCGACGGCGGCGGCTGGCAGCTCCAACGCCACGTCGCTCGGCAGCAGCCGCGGGAGCCGCGGCAGCCGCAGCAGCCGGCGCAGCACCGGCAGCGCCACGCCCGAGGGAGAGGACAAGCTGCCGCCCGGGTGGACGCGCAAGGAGAGCAAGTCGCAGAAGGGCCGGTACTACTTCATCTCCCCCGCCGGCAAGACGCAGTGGGTGCCGCCCCCCATGAAGAGCGCGAGCGCCAAGGTCAAGAAGACGTATAACTGGATGAACGAGGTCGAGATCTGCTTCCAGGAGGGGAGGCTCGGCGTCAGCCTCCGGGAGGTGCACCAGATGGAGACCATCCTGTACCCGCAGTTCCAGGCCGAGGTGGACGACCTGCCCAAGATCAACGGCAAGGCCGGCCCCGCCGAGCTGCACAACTGGAGCGTCAAGCCCCACAAGCGCCTCACCATCGGCATGCGTGTCACCAGCATCGAAGACGTGTCGCTGGCCGGGCTCACGTACAAGGAGGTGGTGGCCAAGCTCAAGAGCGCCTCCCGACCGGTGCGCATCAAGTTCGCCGACGTGCACAAGGGAACGGTGGAGGAGAACGGGGGACGCAAGTCCGATGGGGACAAAGGAAACGGCGCGGCGAATGAGCCCGGCGGGGCAAGTTATGCCCAGTCGTCAGCATACATGCTGCAGAAGCAGGAGTACACGCGCGTGCTGGTGACCGGAGAGCTGCACACGGAGATGTGGACGATTGAAAACAAAAAGATGCTTCGATCCCTCACCCGCATGCAGCACAAATGGAGTACTGTGTCGAGTGAGTTTGATCTACTGAACGCCAGGAGAATGGAGCTCCGAAAAGAAAACGAGGCGCTGAAGAACGACAAGGAGAAGTACGAAGTCATGATGAAGAATCTCAAGCTTCAGGCAACATACGCAATGGAAAATCCCGAACTTGTGAAGGCTAATGAGCTGGCCAAGCGGAATACAGAACTGAACGACGATATATCGAAAATGAGCTCTGGTAACAAACGACTGAGGAAGGAGAGAGACACGCTGCAAGCCCAGCTAGACGAATTGGAAAAGCAGCTGGCGAAAGTGGAGCAGAAAGCTAAAGATGATGATGAAGATCGAGTGCCAGAAGAAGACGAATTTGGTATTGAACCCACTGCACCGCCGAGGGAGCAACTCTCGGCATTAAAGAAGAAGAGACGTGGTCTTGAGGATGAACTAAACAAAGAGCAACGCAAGGCTAACAAGGTGCAGAAAGAGATGGAACAGCTCACCAAGCACTACGCGAGTCTCGGTAATGAAGAACCAGCGCTTGGCTCCTCAACTTCTTCATCATCTTCTTCCTCCAACCAGCAGGGTGATGACAAAGAAAAAGGCTCTCTCAGCTCAAGCGGACACCGTGAAAAGAGCGGGAACAGTAATGGTACAAGCAAGCCGAAATCGGAGTTTGCAGAACTTGAATCAAAGATTTTGGATTTACGCAAGAAGCAGCGCTCCGTCGTGGACACATTGTCCAAAGCAGCGCAGTCAGGTGATCACAAGTTGGCGAAGGAGTGCCAGCGGCGGCGACAGAAAATCAAAGAGGAGCTTAAAGAGGCACAAGACGAGCTGCACCGACTTAAAAACCCAAGCAAGGCCGGGACACAATCCTCACGAACCGAATCTAGCCGCACTCAAAAATCCGCAACAGAAACGTCAACCGAATCAAGCCGCCAGCGTTCGTCGTCATCCTCGAAGAAGTCGAAGCAGCCGGGGTCGATTAACAGGGACAACTCGAGTCCGTCAACCCCAAACACAAGCGTTGATACAGCTTCGGGGACCGGTAGCTCACGTGCAGGAAAGATGCCGATGCTGAGTGGGTTCTTAGATAAGGGTCCTACTGAGTGGGCCGACCGTGGTATCATCAGTGGCATGAAAACGATGCGAGGAGCGCGTGAACGGTGGTGCGTTATCACGGCGGATGGTTACCTCAAATACTACAAGCGCCGTGGTGACTCGGTGGTGCGTGGAGAGATTAACCTTGCCGACAAGAGTTTCGAGGTCGTCTGCGAAGACATTCGGTATGGTAGGGAGTTTGTGCTGTGTACGGATGAGCAGCAGTCGCACTTCTTCACCAAAAGCTCGCAGGAGTTGGGCAACTGGGTGAAGACTTTGCGTGCCGCGAATGCTTATTTACTCAATGCTGCGGCCCCACCGCTCCCTCCTTCGCGATATGCGCGTGGTGACCCGGACAAGAGAGCCCTTAACCGCAGCGACAGCAAACAAGCGGAGGCGTTCGATCTCGATGGGTTGGAAGACGCCTTGCCTGAAGAGGACGAGCAGTTTTATGGGCGTGCTACCTTGGGTTTCTAAGAAGTGGTGGCTGTGGGCGCTTAGTGCTAGCGCTAAATGTAATGACTGGTTGTTATGGCACTCGATGCAGTTGCTGTTGTTGGTAGTACATGTACTGTAGTAGGTTGCACCACGCGAACAAGTCGGTGAAGATAGAGAACAGCCCCGGGATTTTAACGGAGATTCAAACCACATGATATGCATTTTCGTCTGCATCAGCTGTCCCCGACACAAATTTAACAAAGCGTGGCTACATTGTCGACAAGCTTACTATGTTGACGCTGTCTTTGCTAGATCCAATGAAAGCTACTTCTTGCAGCGACTCTGAGTGGGTCATGTTGTAGCTCATTTCACAGCTAGCCTCCGTGTAAGAACGGACATTGAAACCGGCCCTCGAGGTCGACGCTTGCAGCTACGAAATACGAAAAGTGAGAAACAAAAGCTCTCTACAGCACAAAGTACTTGTTGCGCTCTTCCTCGCTTGCAGCCGACGACGTCGCACCGCGGTTATCCTGGTGACCAGGGTACCAGTGAGAGCCCTCCACACTGTTGTTACCTGACCGGCGACCAGTTACACCGTCCTCGCTTGTTTTGCGACTCCGATGCGAGTTTCGGTTGCCATAGCGGTACCACGAAGTCGTGCCTGCAGGTCGCGTGCCATCACCGACGTCATGTACCACACGCGAACTCAACGTCTTGGTGAACTGTTGCAATGCCAACGCGCTGTCCTGCATTTGCTTAGGTTCCTCACCAGTGGCACCGATCGTATCCGTGTTTCTGCGGGGTGCGGTTCCACGACGACGGCTCTTGGTCATCGAGACCATGTCAGGCTTTTCCACTGGAGCAGCAGCCTCTTCCTCGTCGGGTTTATCCACCTTATGAACCATCTCGTAGAACAGGCCACCCTTTTGCACCAGAGCATCGTAGCGACCTTCCTCCGCAACGCGCCCCGAGTTGAGCACCAAAATCTGATCGGCATTAAGGGCCGTGGACAGTCTGTGCGTCACCGAGATGATCGTCATGTTCATCTTGCTAGAGAGGCGCTCCAAGGTAGATACGATAGATGCTTCAGTCTCTGGGTCCAAAGCACTAGTGGCTTCGTCGAGAAGCAAAATACTCGGGCGACGACACAGCGCACGTGCCAAACAAATACGTTGTGCCTGACCTCCACTCAGGTTGCACGTAGCGTGCTGGCCCACCACCGTCTCGAAACAATCCTTGAGGGTAGGAATAAAGTGGCATTCAGCAAGACGTGCAGCTTCTTCGCAGTCGGCGTTTGATGCGCTGATGTTACCGTAGCGAATGTTGTCGTAAATAGTACCGTTCAGGATACCGCCATCCTGGAACACAACTGCAGTTTGGTCCATAAACGACTTCTTGGAAAAGTTGAAGATATCGTGGCCATCCAGACGAATGCAGCCGCCATCGGCTTCCTGGAACTGCATCAGACACGCAAGCAACGTACTCTTACCACAACCAGAGGGCCCAACAACACACGTGTACGCGCCTCGTGGAATCGTCGCTGTGAGCTCATTCAGGATGTAGTTCTCCGATGCCTTGTCGTACTTAAACACGAGCTTCTCGACGCGGAGATCATGCTCCATCTTGGGGAGTGCAGGCATGTCCTTGTCGTTCTCATCTTCGTTGGTGGCCGATCCCAGTCCGACAATAATATCATCGACACGCTGCAGACTGCTAGCGTTACCAATGGCCACACGCATAAAGCCGCCGAGCACCGTAACAGGGTTCGAAACACGACTCAGCAACGTAATGAATCCGAAAAACTCGCCCGACGATAGGTCTTTGTGCCACACTTTCATCGCCAGTGAGGCCGTCATGATAGCCACAAAAATGTACATTGCCGATTCGATGTAAATCTGCACAATACTCGACCAGAAATCCTTCGAGAACTGACTTTTACGCAAAGCACCACACGTCTTCTTGAAGCGAGTAATAAGGGGATCCTGAATGGCGTACGCACGTACAACCTTTTCACAGCCTACTGCGTTCTGGAATTCAGCGGCAACGTAAGCGTTTCGAGAACCGAATTCCTTTGATCGCTGCGCTGCAAAACCCTGTGGACCACTGGAGAGAAGTACGGCAGTAAAGGCGAACGACATGATACCGATGCTGACATCCATGTAGAGCGCGTAACCAAAACCAAAGACCACAGCCAACAACGGGTTGAGCAAGTTCCAAAATACAGCCTGCCAGAGCGAGTTGACACGAGCGACATCACTCGAGAAGAGGTTGTTCAGGTCACCCTCCGATCGCTCCGCGAAAAACTGCGTGTCCTGGCGCAGAATAATGTTGAGCAGTGCGGACTGCATCGACTCGGTGGCCTTCGAAATCATCTTGGACTGGAAGTAGCCGACCGCGTAGTCACCCAGCACGAAGGGCACGCACAGAGCGAGCACGCCCACGACGCCAAACTTGAGCGTGGACTCGTTCGGGTTGCCCGAGTCGAGCGTGTCGAAGGCGTCCGAGAGCTTGGCGAGGAAGATGGCGAGCGCCGGGCTCACCGAGGCGTTGACGCAGACGACGAAGAAGCAGAAGATAAGGTCGGCCATCTGCGTGGACCAGTGCCAGAGCGTGCTGCGCACCACGTCCGTGATGCCGTAGGCCAGCGTGGACGAGGACGCGTCGATGTCGCGCAGGTGCGAGAGGAACTCGGTGGCCGAGAGGTTGGGCGGGCGGTAGTGCAGCGCGCGCTCGAGGAAGTTCATGAGCTCGTCGCGCGTCATGTCGCCCTCGTCGCGGCCGCAGATGATGACGAGGTCGGTCTCCATCATCTCGATGGCCATGGCCGAGATGCCGGGGATGCGCGCGAGCGAGGCGCGCAGCGACTCGATGCTGACGCGGATGTGGTCTCCGTTGGTGCGGAACTTGTGCAGCTTCTTGGAGAAGGTGCGCGCGCGCGGCTTGAGGATCAGCCGCAGCGCCACGATCGTGAGGTAGCCCAGGCACAGCCAGTACTCCTTCTCGCCCATGACGTAGCGCGCGCCGAGCAGCACGACCATCGCCAGCAGACAGAGCAGGTCGGCGATGTTCGAGTGCGAGCGGAAGAGCGCGAGCCGCAGCCCCAGCACGCGGATCACCATGTCGATGAAGTAGCAGAGCATGAGCCCCGTGGAGAAGAGGCGCGAGGCCGTGGCCGCCACCTCGTCGTGGAACGTCGACTTCTGCGTGAACGAGATGGTCAGCACCTGCGCGAAGAAGTCCAGGAACAGCGCGAACGTCTCCGAGTAGTGCCACTTGCGCGAGTCGATCACGCGCAGGTAGAACAGGCGGTGCCCGTTGCCCGGCGCGCTGGCCGCGCCCTTGATGGTGCGCGGGTCCGACGCGTCCGGCAGCGGGCCGCCGATCTTCACGAAGCCGCCGCCGCCCTCGGGCGGCACGCGCTCGAAGTCGGTGGCGTCGCTGCTCATGTCCAGCGCGGCGTGCACGGGGGTCGACTGGAGCTTGCGGTGCATGCAGCAGAGAGAGCTTTCCCGTGTATGGGACTGGGGGGCTTTTAGCGTTTTAGCGCTACCCTGATTTGCCTAATTCGCCGCGAGTTGCCGCAATTCGGCACCGCATGGCGAAACGTCACGAACTGGATTTATCCTGACTCGATTGCCGGACCCAATTCGGCGCGCGAATGGGTCGGGGCCATCACAGGAACGGGAGCCGACCGTTCGTTGGTTGGCCCAACAGGAGTCCTGGCCAACGTGATTTATGGTCGCCACGCGCTCAGCTGCGTCGTGGCGGATTTACTGTAAAGGTCTCCGCGTGTTGCCCGCCAAGGCTTGGCCCCAACCACGAGCGAGTTGCCGCTGGCATCTTCGCGGACTGATGGCGGACTGGGCGGCGCCAGGTATTTTAATACGACTGCTTTTAATACCTGGTATTAAAATGCAGGCTCCTCGCGCAGCTAGCTGCGTGAAGTATAACGGATGCCGCCCCGACCTCGCGGCGCATGCTGATGCCAACACGGCTCGTTTGGGTTGAGCGGCAGCGTGGTGCAGCTATTAGCCAAGGTGCCATGCTGAGACTGGCCGCCCGCCGCCCCGAAATGGGCTCGAAATATTTGGAAATGGGCGCCTCGCGGCTATGCGCGCATGTCAGGTCGCACCCATGTACTGTAGTGCGGCCGAGCATGCCATTGTGCGCGATCGCTCGCAGGAGCGCAGTCGCCGCTCTGCCGACGCGCAGTGTCGACGGTGGCGAGAGAGCACGGGAATATCCGCTGGGGCGGGCAATCGATCGCGACATCGCCTGTCGCCGCCCGCTGGGAAAGCGGCGGAGGGCTCCCGCAGCGTTCCAGCAGCGCTGCACCAGCCCTTGCTGTCCCGAGCTCTGTGCTACACGGTGTCCATCCATACGCAGGCTTCATAATGCAGCGCATCGCCGTGTGGGATGCCAGTCAGACAGCATGGTCCGTCCTGCTGCAGGACGGACCGTGTTGAGGACTCCTGCGACCTGATTACGGCCCGCACGCACCAATGTGTGCTGGGAGTGCTGTTCCGCCGACGCATCTTGTTAGCGCCCTATGGGCCGAACACCGAATACAGCCCAGCAGCTCGTTCGGGTGTTCAGCGGACGGTTGCAGTACGAGCCTTTCTTCCGTTCGTCGTTACGAACGCCATGATTTTTCTTACGCCTAAATAAAACTATGAGGGGGAAAGACAAGATCAGCAAGCTCAAGGCAGACCTGCCCAGCAACCGAAAAATAAGCACCCGCTAGGCAGAGTCAGCGGAGAGTACGCACAACTCCGTTTGATTGGTCTTCAAAAGCTGTGCTTCGGTGCGCTGGCACTGTTATTATTAGTAGCAACTAGGTAGCCGACCAAGGAGAAAGATTTTGCCTAACGTGGGCACGCCGAAGGTGGGGATACCTAGATACATGTAGTTTGTCGCCGAAAGACGAGTAAGGTTGGTGATGGTAAGAAGTGAACGTAGACGATGATGGGAAAAGCTTCGCAGGCCTGCCTCGGCCGCAAGAAAGCGGAGCACTACATGTACCGATGAGACGGTTAAAGAATTCTCAGGTCTACGATAATTTTATGTCGCACAACACTTCGTATTATTCGTGTACAATTCGTGAAGCTAGTCTACATTGTAAAACGCGATATCAATCCGAGATAGTCCTGCAGCTGGAGAAGGATACCGCACGTCACGGACTGCATCATTGTTATCGTCCGAATGCGTCTTCCCAGCTAAGCATATCCGTTGTCGGTGCGCGGCGGCCGACCGTCCCGTTGCAATCTATCTGTCAACTTGGCATTTGTAATCAGACGGGTGCATTATGCCTGGAACAAGCCAAACCAAGCCTGGGCGTCGAGCCAAATCAAAATTACCGAGCAAACCAGTTATGGAGGTTTGAACCAGCTACAAAGGTAACTTCAAACAAGGGTCGTATTCCATGAACCAGTGCTATGGTATGCAGAACGGCGAGACCAATCGCCACTGACGGCGGTTGTGGATACCGTTCGGTGGAAATTTCAAACCTGTAACTCCAAACCTTATCCGAGTTTGGAGCGACCCCTTTAAATAGTTTAGGCTCAAACCGTTACGAAAATGTGGGCAAACCTCGGGGCCCACTTCACAGAGCAGAGTGGCGGTGCTTCTGATTCCTACCAATTGTCCTATTTGTGGCGCCACGACCTACTGTACTGCGGCGTTTGTGGCACGCGGCAGCTGCAATGCACTGCAATAAGTTATCTGTCCGTCCCGCCGGCCTTCTCAGTCCATTCCTGCGCGCGCCGCCATGAGCCACCGCCGCGACTACGGCGGCTCGTCCTCGCGCTACGCGTGCGGCGGCTCCTTCTCCATCCCGGACAGCGACTTCCAGCGCGACTCGACGCTCAAGAGGCGGCGCCAGCTGTCGCCGCCGCGGCCCGCGGGCAGCTCCGTGGCCATGCGCGCGCGCTCCAAGTCCAAGTCGCGCGCGCGGGCCGTGGCCCGCAAGGCGCCGGGGCAGCAGTTCATCGCGCTGGGCAACAACCGAGCGGGCGGCGCGGCCACGCTCAACTCCAACAAGGCCAGCTACTACCGCCCGCCCGCGGCCGAGCCCTACCAGCCGCGCCGCAACCCGTCGCCGATCTCCACGCGGACGCGCTCCAAGTCCGTCACGAGGGAGAGCGAGGACACGGCCGCGGTTCTGCGCCGCAGCCAGCGCGAGCGGTCCAAATCCGCGGCGAGACGCAGCGGCGGCGCGCCCTTGCGCGCTCGCAAGGAGTCGGCGTCGGCGACGTCGCGCGGTAGCAGCAGCGTCCTGGAGAGCAGCGAGGCGCGGCGCCCCAGCAAGAAGCGCGAGCGAGAGCGCGAGCGCGGACGGCCACGCGAGCGCTCGCCAAGCCGCGACCGGCGCGCGAAGACAGTGGAACCCAGTGACGACGACGCCGCCTCGGCGAGGACGTCGTCCCGCAGCAGGCAGAGTGGCAGGGGAGGCAGCAGCATGCAGGAGATTGAAGCTGACATCGCGGAAACGGAGCGCGAGCTGGGCCCGAAGAAGAGGGAACTCGACGAGTTGCACGACCAGCTGGACAAGCTCAAGAAGCGCGTTGGCGCAAAGGCGATAGAGGTCTACGATCTCGAGGTGATCTTGGATGCGTTTAAGAAGCGCCGGGAGCGGCGTCTACACTCGCACGACAGCGATAGCACCCGGAAAGAGAGGCGGGAGGAGTCGTCGAGGCGGGAGGAGTCGTCGAGGCGGGAGGAACCGTCGAGACGATCTAGGAGCAAGAGCAAACGCCGCGAAAGTCGGCGATCAACTAGTCGAGCACGCGCCTCGAAGCGCCCTTGCATCGTGGATGAAGAGGACGAAGGCAGCGACGACGATGGTTTTGTCATTATGGACCCAAGCGAAGTGAAGAAGGAACTGGAAAGTAGCGCCGTATCGACGAAGAGCACGGTGGTGCCAGTAGACGACTCGATGCCCGATTACTTTTGGGGCCGCTCTCCTACGCCCAAGCTTCTCGCAAATCACCGATTCCGCGCGATCCCGGACGGTAGCACTCGCAAGGGCCGCCACCTAGCGTTTAATCCGATCCAGCCTCAGATCTTCGCTACAAGCCCCGACGAGGGTGGTCTAATACTGTGGAGCTACCAGCGCCAGGATCAAGATATCGCGAAGGTGGTGACTCTGATGCCGTCATCTTTCCGCCGGGAAAACTCTTGTGCTGAGGCTATTTCGTGGAGTCCGGATGGCAACCGCATGGCCATGGCATTCCGTGATCCTGTGGGCGACATGGGCGAGTTTTGCATTGTGCAGCTCCACCAGCTCAAGCTTGAAGATAGCGACACGCCGCAGCCAATTCCGCAAGATCGTCTCAAGTCAAAGCGCACTATCCTGCACCCACGGGGTATCTCTGGAATTGACTGGCTGCCTTCTGGATTTGGCCCTGAGACCACAAGTCGCAAAGTAATTACAACGGGCAGCTCGGATCATGCCGTTGTACTGTGGGAAGAGCACGAAGATCACAAGCACGGAGGGATGGACATGAAGTGGAACGTGCTGCACCGCGATCACCGTAGTGAAGTTCGCTCGCTCTGTGTGCATTCGAAGCGCGAATGTTTGTTCACAGGTGGTCTGGATGGCCTGTTGATTCGATACGATATGGCCAGGGCGAGCACCGAGGTTGTGATGGAGCGCCGCAAGCCGAGTATTTCTAAGATCAACGCGGTGCTGGAGCATCCACACAACCCAAATCTGCTTCTTGTCAGTTCCGTCGAGCAAAGTCACCATAATTTGTTACTGCATGACCTGCGTCAGCGCTACGATCCAAATGGAATGTCGCTGACATGGCAAGGTGGCACCATGAGTCAGTATGTAGTGCCAAGGTGGTCTCCGGCGGGCTATCACGTGTCCTGTGGCAGCAAGACGGGTGTGGTGAACATCTGGGACGTACGCATGCGCGGTGAAAACTTCCCCACGATATTGCCGCAGCAGTCTCTTCGAGTCCACCGTAAGTGGCTTGCACTCGGTGCTATTTGCTTGATGCGTTCGACATGTATGCTTACACATTGCTGTTTGTTATTTCCTTTTCGTATGATCAGATAAAACGGTTCTGCATGCGACTTGGCACCCACGCTACGACGCCATGTTCAGCGTTTCTCATGACCGAACGCTGGGTCTGCTTACGTTCCGGTGATCAGTGCTAGTATCGGATTAGTTTGACTTGACGAGGGCAGCTTGCCTAGTGCAGCGTCCTCCGCAGCCCAGTGCCATTAGGATGGCGGAGTGAAGTTTTGTGCCGTCCGGCGTTCGCTCTGTAATAACACACCAAAGACAATAACAGGCAAAGGCTGTATGTTTTGTATGTATGTTTTTTCAACTTGAGTTGAAGTGAAAGGGATGGATGGGATTCAGCGCTGAACGCCATCCAGACCACCCTCGCGGACCACCCTTGCGGATCCCAACGAGGTCTTGACCACAACAGTGTACAGTAGTGCAGGCCTAGCACGAGCAGGAAGGAGAAATCGCCAACAGCCCACCAAAAGGCTGTTTACCAATTATTCGTGTTTCCTGCGTCATCGTCCGTTCAAACCGGGGAGCGCACGATGGGAATGACGCCGGTCTCTCGTCTGTGTGGTGAACCATGACATCACTGCTTCACTTGGCGCAAGTATGCTTGGTCGATGAAGGATACACCCGATCCTCCGAGATCTTCGGCTTGCTTCAGCCGTTTGCGAGAGTATCAATGCTGGGCCCATTGTAGGGCCAGCAGCAGCTTCATTTGGAGATTAGCCAGCAGAAGCAATCATGGCGTCGGAGCTGCTGCAGAGCTACTACGACTGGGCCAATGTCACCGAGATCAAGGTGCTGGACTGGGTGGACCCCGAGGGTGGCTGGAAGACCCACCCCATGGCCGACTACCCGCTCGCCAACTTCGCCAGTGTGTTCGCCATCTGCGTCGGCTACGTGCTCTTCGTGGTGTTTGGATCGGTGCGTTGGCGACTCCACGTTCCGTCGGTGCGTTCTGATGGTGCAGCAGCGCTCGTTTCTGACCGCGTGCTTCTGTCCCCGCCCTGCAGGCGCTCATGAAGCTGGGCATCCCGGCCTTCAAGACGAGCCCCATCCAGTTCATCTACAACCCCGTCCAGGTCATCGCCTGCTCCTACATGTTCGTGGAGACCGCCATCCAGGCCTACCGCAACGGCTACTCGCCCGCCCCGTGCAACGCCTTCAAGGCGGACGCGCCCGTCATGGGCAACGTGCTGTACCTGTTCTATCTGTCCAAGATGCTCGACCTGTGCGACACCTTCTTCATCGTGGTGGGCAAGAAGTGGCGCCAGCTCTCGTTCCTGCACGTCTACCACCACCTGTCGGTGCTGCTCATGTACTACATCGTCTTCCGCGTGGCGCAGGACGGCGACTCGTACGCGTCGGTCGTGCTCAACGGCTTCGTGCACACCATCATGTACACGTACTACTTCGTGAGCGCGCACACGCGGGACATTTGGTGGAAGCGCTACCTGACGCTGATCCAGTTGGTGCAGTTCGTGACCATGAACGTGCAGGGCTACCTCATGTACTCGCGTCAGTGTCCGGGCATGCCGCCCAAGATCCCGCTCATCTATCTGGCCTACGTGCAGTCGCTCTTCTGGCTGTTCGTCAACTTCTACATCCGCTCGTACGTGCTCGGCCCGAAGAAGGCGTCCTCGGCCAAGAAGAACCTCTGAGCCCAGCCAACAACGTGCCTATAGCAAGTGATATAGATCTTCGCCTTCATAAAGCCAATGAACATGTCCAAATACTACTAGACACTACACTCTACTCGTACCAGACACTACACTCTACTCGTGCATGCACTTTGAGGACACTGCAGTGCAGTGTCCTCAAAGTCTGCAGTCTGCAGACTCTTCCTATCGTATGGATACCAGCCGTCAAATGCTGCGCCTCCTGCCGTCAGCAGCGCCACGCACACGCTGCAGCGCCACGCGCAGCGCCCTGCCGCCACCACCAGAACCGCCTTCCACGGTGTTAAACGGCGTTGACACCTTCGCACAACCGCCCACGACGTCGAGATGGGGGCGCGTGCCGCCAGCGGTGGCTGGCGGCCTGTCATCGCGTGCGTGGGTGGCCCAGAGCGCGAGGCTGCGTCATCGCGGGGCGCAGACGGCGCTTCAAGGTGGCGATGACGGCGGCGCGCGCGGGCCAGAGATGGCGCATGACATCATAACTCGGCGCCGAAATTCATCAGCGCCGCCAGACGGCCCCGTCAAATCCGATTCACTAGCCCCCACTATGCCTCACTTCCCCGAACCGCCGCAACAATGCTGCTTCGGGACGGTGGTTGACACGCAAAGAGCCCGCTGGGCCCCACGATCGAAGGGCGCGGCAGCTCATTCGCGCTTTTGCCCCGACCCGCCCGCCAGGATCCCCGCACCGCCAGCATCATGTCGGCCGAGCTGCTGCAGAGCTACTACGACTGGGCCAACGCCACGGAGGCCAAGCTGCTCGACTGGGTGGACCCCGAGGGCGGCTGGAAGGTCCACCCCATGGCCGACTACCCGCTCGCCAACTTCGCCAGCGTCTACGCCATCTGCGTCGGCTACTTGCTCTTCGTCATCTTCGGCACGGTGCGTACTGCGGCGGCACCACATGGAGCTGCGCCGGTGGATCTGTTGCTCACTCGTTCTTGCTGCTGCGACAGGCCTTGATGAAGCTGGGCATCCCAGCTATCAAGACGAGCCCCATCCAGTTCATCTACAACCCCGTCCAGGTCATCGCCTGCTCCTACATGTGCGTGGAGGCCGCCATCCAGGCCTACCGCAACGGCTACTCGCCCGCCCCGTGCAACGCCTTCAAGGCGGACGCGCCCGTCATGGGCAACGTGCTGTACCTGTTCTATCTGTCCAAGATGCTCGACCTGTGCGACACGGTCTTCATCATCCTCGGCAAGAAGTGGAAGCAGCTGTCCATCCTGCACGTCTACCACCACCTCACCGTGCTCTTCGTCTACTACGTCACGTTCCGCGCCGCCCAGGACGGCGACTCGTACGCCACCATCGTGCTCAACGGCTTCGTGCACACCATCATGTACACGTACTACTTCGTGAGCGCGCACACGCGCAACATTTGGTGGAAGAAGTACCTCACGCGCATCCAGCTCATCCAGTTCGTGACCATGAACGTGCAGGGCTACCTGACGTACTCGCGTCAGTGCCTCGGCATGCCGCCCAAGGTGCCGCTCATGTACCTCGTGTACGTGCAGTCGCTCTTCTGGCTTTTCATGAACTTCTACATCCGCGCGTACGTGTTCGGCCCCAAGAAGCCGGCCGTGGAGGACGCCAAGAAGAAGCTGTAAGCGGTCGCAGTAAAATAGTTCGCCTCCCCAGTTCTTTCTTCTGTGAAGTAGTTCCTCGTTTTTAAAAGGGGATACGCAGCGGCAGCCCCAGCCACGCACGGCGCCCTCGAATACATCCCATCTGCAAACTTTACTTACTGGAGTATTGTCGGCCGAGTGCTGCTGTACTGTGTTAAGCAACAAGGACTTGGAGGACGTTGAAGTGGGCTGCCTCGCGGTTTCTAATCCGCGACGAGTTGGCTAAAAACGTAACGTTTTACGGTCATTTATACGTACACTAACTTATACCGTATACTATACTACAGATACGCCAGCGGTACTGTATCCTCTACTCATCAACATCACCGCCTGCATGCAAACATGACGCTGCACTGGTCAGCGCTTCCCTCCCAGCGCCTGACCAGAAGTCCCACCATTATCGAAAAAGCCCCGGACCAGACACGAGCTCGATGGTCGCCACTCCGCCCATGCAGGACGAGAACGACGCCGAGACGCCGTACCACAAGGCCACGCCCGTGTGGAACGTCAAGGCCACGATCGTCAAGTACCGCGTGGCGCTGGCCGCGGTGCTGGTCGTGCTGGTCGTGGTGGTGGTTCTGGCCGCCTGCGGAGTCTTCTCCTCCTCCTCCTCGGACGACTCGTCCGCCACTGCCGCATCCAATGGCAACGTGACCATCTACCACGCCGGCTCGCTCGTTGGCCTCATGGACGACAAGCTGGCGCCGGCCTTCACCGCCGCCACGGGCATTGCCACGTCGCTGCTGGCCAAGGGCTCCGTTAAGCTGGCCAACCTTATCGTCAACGGCAGCCAGGCCGACGTGTTCATCAGCGCCGACGCGTCCGTCAACACGGAGCTGCTCATGGGCGACGCCAACGACAACCTCATCTCGTGGTACATCACCTTCGGCGAGACGTCCATCGGCATCGGATACTACCCCGAGTCCCCGTACGCCGACGTATTCGCGGCAGTGCAGAACGGCTCGCTGCTCTGGTACGAGGCGCTGCGGCAGAACCCCGGCGTGAAGCTCGGCCGCACCGACCCCGACGCCGACCCCAAGGGCTACCGCACCGTCATGATGTTCGAGCTGGCCGAGGAGTACTACAACACCTCCGGTCTCATCACGGGAATCTTGGGCAACGCGACAAACAGGGACCAGATCTTCTCGGAGGAAAACCTCGAGACGTATCTGTCGTCGGGCGACCTGGATGTCGGCTTCTTCTACGCGGTGGAGGCTGGCAGCTTGAGTGGCATCAACTTCATCACGCTGCCGGAGCAGATCAACATGGGCAACCCAGCTCTGAACGACGAGTACGCGACCGTGTCGTACACGAACTCCGAGACGGGGACAGTTTACAACGGATCGGCATCCATCTACACGGTGACCATCCTCAACAACGCGACGCACATGTCGGAGGCTGAAGACTTTGTGGTGTACTTGCTGTCGTCGGACGGGCAGACGATCTTGACTGAACAAGGAATGCAAGCGGCTAACCTCACCGCTTATGGCGATACTTCAGTCATTCCCTCGACGATCGCAACGTATCTTTCGTAAAGAAAATGGACTCACATTTTGATAACGAAACCACTTATATAATTGTGATGTTACTGAGAAATGGACGCTTATTAGTTTAAAAACGCACACAACAGTGTTGTGACAGCACACAACAATCAATCGCCTATCCTCCATGTACTGTAGGATTCCTACAGTACTGTTGTGATAATGACGATCGGAATCAGAGTTGATGAAGTCTCGACTGCTACGACGATTCGACGGCGACGGATCTCTCCATTGGAAGGCATTCGATCTTGACGTTCCTAATGGGTTTTCGGGCTTAAGCATGGATTTGAGGTGGTTCGGTCAGCATATTGGTTGGCAACCAATATGCCAACCAATGGTTGCTATTACGTGATTGATGTCGTGGGATGCCGGCTCACAGTTAAGAATGCTTCAGCAAACGGGGGCTTCAACTTCGTATCCCTCCGCTTGGTCCACTGCGCACCACATCAATCTTGTACCGGAAGCCAAACAGTTCTATCTCATCTAACCATTCCTCGTCGTCTTGGGGTTGCATGGTGAGAACCTTATGAGGAACTTGCAGCTTCGACTCGTGAGTCGAGAGGTTGATGTCTCCGGTATGTTTGCTTTGAGGTATGTCGTCCTCCGACTCGGACTGTCTCGACCAGAACTCGCTGATGTCACTGTAGACAGATATCCTGCCGCTGCTGTCGTTGCTAGCACCAGTAAGGTTCTCTGTATTATCGTTCGTAAGGGCATCGTGGCTTAGCACATTGGATTTGTTTGATGGAGTGGCGAAGTAGCTGAGACTGCCCCATGTCCGCCAGCTCGCGAGAATGTCCAGTTCGGTTGATGACAAAGGACTACAAGCCTCCAGCATGGGCACCTTCTCATTCTCAAACTCCAGCTTCTGTTTCGCATCGAATGTTACCTCGTGTTCGAGTTGCGGGACACCATGCTTTGCCGGTAGAACTGGAGCTAGTGTAACTTGATGAGAAGGTGCGTCAACAACCACGAATCTTGGAGCAGAGAAAGCATTTTCCAGTGCCGCCCACCAAGTCTCGTACATGGCGCTTGTCGCCACGCGCAATGTCACTCGCTTGTGTGACGGACCGTAGCAGATAACTAGTTGATAACGTCGTGCTTCCTTCCCCGTGACAGGAACCAAACTTGCGGAATGCGTTGCATCGTTGAGAGGGATTAGTATCTTACCAATTCTCAACTGCCCTCGCTGATGCTCGTCGGGAGTTGATCGAGCGGAGAACATGAGCGAGACAACGACTCTGCGCCTGACATCCCGCAAGGAATACAAGAATGCAATGCCAGCGATTGTTTCAGTGCGTTAGTTCTGCATGGACAACCTTTTTGCTTATTCAAGCAACAATACCGATCCTCACCAGAAAAGCCCGCATCTCCGCATTTTCATGACACAGCGAAGAGTTCGGGAAGTCATGCTGTATGCTACGCAGTGAGTGCCCGAATATTGGCGTTTGTTGCTGTCGCTGTTGCTGTCCTGGATGTTATGCACAAAGGTGCAAATTGACGAATGGAAGCGAACCGCGCTTGGTTTCACGAACAGGCTTATCAGGACTTGCAAGTCACTGCTAGTTTGTCAGCAACTCTGGGACAGGGATCGAGTCGGATTTTCTGACTGCAATTTGTGTCGCTACCAATGCCGCGGCCACGTCTTGCTCTTGAAGTCCTGCGGGAGGAGTCTGGCTCCTACAAGCAAAAGCAATCATCTTGCTGAGGACGAGATCATGAGAGGACGGATACCGTGAACCTTCTCTGTTCACGCGGTAATGAAATGGCTACGGATGACCATCGCTTTGAGTCTAGTCAGACGATCTTTGAAGCGGATCTGCATGGAGCCAACTTATCTTTCCTGGGTCTCAACGAACTACTCCCGTCGGGAGTCTCCCGGTACAACCGAATGGATCGACAGGTTATCGTTTTCTGCTACGTGAGCGAATTGACCCCATCAATGAGTCGATGTCCTGTAGGTGCCGTATCTTGTAGTATCGTGCTTTCCAGACGAATGTGGGTCATGCTTGACAGGGCTGCCAATTAGGACACGGTCTTTTCAACAATGACCACATATATCATAATGCTATTTATTGGTGCCGCGTCATGGAGAGCATCACCTTTTAATCTTTGTAGCAGCCGATTATGAAATGGCCCTTCAAAATTAGCTTCACAACTACCTTCAAAAACTACTCACCACCACTTCATTTAACTCTTCTTTCTGCCTTTAACGCAACAGCAGCAATTTCCATCCTTCAGCTAAGGCACAGCCTCTAGTTCATTACACAATAACATTTATTGATCCTGTTCCTGCGTCAAAATAGCAGCTACTGGGACGCACGAGCGTGGATGATGCCACAAGGTAAAATGAAAAGGATACACTTCACGAAAAGCGATCATCTTTTCGATCACCCAGAAGCCAGGCTTCATTAAGAGGTGACTGAAGTCCAGCAATACCATATCAGGACTATCGAACACGGTGTCGACAATAGCGCCAGCCCATTCGGCGAAGTTTCCACATAGATGAGGAAGCCAAACCTGTTTGACTTCGTTTCCTCACTGAAGCTTTTCTGCTCAAGATCTTTGGTCCAATCGCCAGAATGCTCGCACAATTCTTGAATGTGGTTGGGAATAATGATGTGGCGAAGAGGTGGATTCGTGCACAACTTCTTGAGAAAGTGCTCGCGACAGACCACACTACGCCTGATAATGGTGCTAGCCCACTCCACTTCGCTCCCATATCTCCATCTCGAATAGATTCTACTTGATCCAGCTCGAGTGATTAGCGCACAGTGCTGCAATACGAGAAAGTTTGTTGTCGGATGACCCTCGTACAGACTTGTTTAAGTTTGTCACTAATTTCATCACACCAAGACTATCGAATTTGAATCCATTGTAATGCAGGTAATGCAGTGGTTGGTTTTAGGCGAGTGACAGCAAGTAGCCCTTACGGATAATATGAGAATACGAGACAATGAACCTCCCTTCAAAACTGTGCATGTGAGTTATGCTACGTCAATGAGAATACGCTGTGTGTTATCGCCTGCGTTGCAGGTCTTGAGCTGTAAAAGCTTGTTGTTGAGGTTGTCAAACGCAAGACAGAAACCCGTGTACTTGATATGCTTGAACAACTGGTTCGCGGCATCGTAGCTCCACTTTTGATTGCCCTCAGTAGCAATGCAGGCGTAGGTGTGCACACGGCCGCCCTGCCAGGCCTCATAACCGTCTAGACACTGTGCGTTGATTTTCGAAATCAAGTGATTTGAGTTGGCATCCCAAAACCAATGCTGCTGCGATTCACCCGTCGATGAAGCACCCACGACCGTATCCTTCGTTGTCGGCTGCAGGTAAGCGTTGTTCGTGCCGGAGCTGTGCATGGTCACCGCTGTGGCGGATGCCGGGATCACACGCCACACCTGGTTGTTGTTGTACAGGTGGCACCCCCAAAGCTGAAGTTTACCGGCGCCATTGTTGGCCGAGAGATCCGCATCAAGGCAGAAGCCCGCGTGGGTCAGATGCTTTAACTGGTTCGAGGATGAATCCAGGTTCCAGCGCTGATTAACCTCGTTAATATTGCACGCATACACGTGCACAATTCCACCATCCCACGGCTGGTAAGCGTCAAGGCACATATTGCTATCCTTTGCCTTGATGAGATGTGTATTGGGGTCGTAGTACCACTGGGAACCGGCAACGTTGTTGCCACCAAACCCGATGTCGACGTTATCGCCGATGCGCACAAGCTGTGCAAATGGCTTAGAGGACATCATCGTAAAGAAGCGAACAGAGCCGTCCGAGAACGTCCAGCTGTCGGAAACATCGCTAGGGTCCAAGACGCCCCACTGCTGGTTTGGGTTGTTGAGTGAGCATCCGTAGAGCTGCAACTTGTTATTCTGCCCAGCATCTTGATCAAGACAGAAGCCCTGGTGAACTGCGTGCTTGAGCTTGCCAGTGGAAGCTTCGAAGGTCCACTTCTGGTTCGCCTCGCCGTCCATGCAGCGGAACACATGCACGATGCCGCCGTCCCAGCCCTGGTAGGCGTCCAGGCAGCGGTCGCTGCTCTTGGAGCGGATCTGCTGGGTGGCTGAGTCGAAGAACCACACCTGCTGCTCCTGTACCAGCCAGTCGTTCGACTTGCTCGACATGTACAGACCACCATTGTTTTCAGACAGAAGCATGCTTGTGCCAACGCTGCGAATGGCACGAGGGTCCTTCCAGCCAATGGTTAGACCCTGGAAGTTGCTCTTCATGGTGTCATCCTCCTGGAAGATACCGAAGTCGGCCTCCACCTCCTTGCCGCCGTTCGTCACGCGCCACTTCGAGTCGAACGCGACGTACCAGTAGTAGTCGAAGTTGTGCGAGC
>BSXT01001119.1:0-43534 GCA_030267785.1 Phytophthora fragariaefolia | reverse complement strand
GATCTCCTCCGCCAATTCCACATCACTTCCCGAGTCGGAGTCCGACTTCTCTCCCTTCTTCTCATCTTCCTCCACCTCCTCTAATGCTTCCTCCAATTCCTCTTCAAAGTCATCGTCACTTCCCGACTTCGACTTCTTTCCCTTTTTCTCTTTTTGTTCCACCTCCTCGACAGCCTCCTTCAATTCCTCATCAAAATCATCGTCACTTCCCGATTTTGACTTCTTGCCCTTCTTTCCCTTCTTGTCTTCCTCAATCTCCTCCAAAGCCTCTTCGATCTCTTCTTCCACCTCTTCGTCACTCTTTGAGTCCGACTTCGAAGCAGTCTTCTGGGCTGATTTGGATTTTTTCCCCTTCTTCAGCTCGTTCTTTTCGTCTTCCTCCTCCTCATCTTCGTCCTCCTCAATCTCTTCCTCAGCTTCCTCCTCCTCCTCTTGTGCTGCCGACTTGGCGGCTTCGGCCTCAATCAACTCCTGGGAGTCGCTGTTATCCAGTGCATCCTCAATCTCTTTGTCAGCCTCCTTCTCCTTCTTCTCGGCCGCTGCTTTAGCTTTTTCGGCAGCTTGCATGTCCTTTTCAACGTCCACCTCATTGGCTTCTGATAAACGGCGACGATGACGACGAACCTTGCAACCAGACGTGGAGGGTGTCAATTGAGCTGATGATGATGAACCCGTTGAAGAAGCCGAACCAGCAACATCAGTGCTTGATGTGGCTGCAGGGGTCACGACAGGGGTATCCGCCGACGAGTTCTGAATCACTGACGAGTCGCTGGAGCTTTCCGTTGCTGACGAACCAGCCGTGGAAGCCGTCAAATCGGAGCCCGAGCTAGAAGAAAGCAGTGTGTCATCGGTCGAGGAAACATCAGCTGATGGTGATTCAGCACTTGCACTCGTAGAAAGTGGAGTATCGTCCGTCGATGAGGCTGCAGCAGCCGATGATTCGGTGCTGGACGTTGCGGGGGTAGATGAACCAGCACTAGACGTTTGAGTGGCTGAAGAACCAGTGCTGGAGAGTTGGGCACTCGAAGAGCCAGCGTTAGAACTTTGAGTAATCGGAGAGCTAATTTCAGAGCTCTGAGTAGGCGATGAATCGGAGCTAGAGCTGGTGCTGGGCGTTAAATCAGAATTCGAACTCGAAGTGGTCGACGCAGCAGCGGGGGTCCTTCCCGATGATCCAGCCGTAGACGAAGCCAGAGAAGTCTGCATCGTACTCGACCCTGAGCCCGCCGTACTATCCGTGAAGTTGCTTCCGGTACCGCCGTTCAAAATATCGTTGATGTAGTCCATGACGTAGGTTAGGCGGGTGTAAACACCAGCATGGACGCCGCACTTGCCACCCCAACTGACAAATCCAATTAATGTGTCGTCGCTGGTAATCAACGGGCCACCCGAGTCTCCGTTGCAGGAGTCCTTGCCGCCGCCGTTTCCGGCACACATCATTCCCTCCGTGATTCTGTTATTGTACTGCTTATTGCATTCAGCGTTCGAGATAACGGCAACATTCACCTCCTGCAGCGTGTGGCTCAACGAGCCATCCTGCGTCATTCCCCATCCGAGCACCGTGGCTTCAGTGCCAACCGGGTTGTCCGAACCGTCCGCTGCGCAGAGCTTCGCCGTCTTCTGCTTGGAAGGTTTCTCCAGCTTCAGGAGACCAACATCGTACAAATGCTTTTGCTGGTTGTACATCGGGTGCTGGTAGCCATCAATGACCTTGATCTGTTCCCCCTTCCCGGAACCGGAGCCCGTTCCAAACTCCGATCCAAAGTGGGCGATAATCGTGTCATCCTCCGTCTTGATGCAGTGGCCGGCAGTCAGAATGTACTGCGGAGCGATTAGAGTGCCGCCGCAGAAGGTTTGGTCCAGCAGCTCGAAGCGCAGACCCGCCACAAACGGGTAGTCGTCAATGTTGGCTTCCGAGCCGCCGTAGATGCGGTTCTCCTCGTTCGTGGTCAGTCCTGTGCTCTGCACCGAATCTGCGGGGGGAGCCGTTGTGGCCATGGATTCCGAGAAGGAGTAGCCATGGGCCACCGACGAGACCGTCGATGCCAGTGCAAGAATATGCGGGATTTTCATGCTTGGTACAGTGGGTCGATGCCCTCGGTCTCCTTTACTACTGAGAGACGCGAGCGGTTAATTGCGTATCTCCGCTGGTCCGTCGAACAGCCTGAAGCTCGTCGCGCGGAGAAAGCCGAAGTGCCAAGCAGCCTCGCAAAGGCGCGACCAGGCCCGACCATGGTTATGCTGGACGCTCTCCACCACCATCTCATCAGGCTATCCGGTCTGGGAAGTCAGATCGGAGCGCACACGAATTACCACGATCGCCGGTGTCACTAGCGTCTGAACGAGAAATGATTCGACCAGAAGAACGGATGGTGGCGGCAAGTGTGCAGATGTCGGGGGCAGCAGGGCATTACTGCCCCAACTGCAGCGGCCCAGCCCAATGCTACGAAAACAGCGGGGTGCGACTCGCATCGGCAGTACCGGCGATAAACGAGTCCGTGCTGTTCGAACGGGATGTGAAGCGATCATTTCAGCTCATTGTGTCGGGGGGTTCAACGCTGGCGACAACAATGATTCAGAGCTGACTGTACCGTTCATACGGTATGAACCACATCTATTGACCCACAAATATGTACATATCCCCTTGTGTACTTCGTACCAACAACACACTACGCTACGACCGCAGAAACCAACATACGCAAATCTCCTTCCTCATCTTCTGCCGACTCCTTCATCACTTTGATCAAAAATGTGAATCGCACTCCTTGCCGCTAGCGGTCTTCTTCCCTGAGGCGGGCGGGTTCCAGGTCCAAGCATCGGTTGTTGTAGCTGATGGCACGCTCTGCTCAGTCGAATCTGTGGGTTCATCGATCGGCCCTTCCGGTTGAGCTGCAGCTTCAGATTGATCCACTTGGGTCGTGCTCGGGCTTTCCGTCTCGGGCTCGCTTGTGACAGGAGCCTCCGTGACAGGTGACTGCGTCGATGCTACTGGGGTCGGAACTTCTGTTGCCGGCGACACAGAGGCAGGCATCGGTGTTGGTACATGTGTCGCCGGGGTTTCAGTTGCAGGGATGTCGTCGGTAGAAGCATCCATGTCGCGACCTCCTACTGGTGACCCTGACGCACTGGGAGTGAAGCTGCTACCAGTGCCTCCACGGATTATGTTTTTGATGTAGTCACGCACGTAAGACACACGGGTGTACACGCCGGCGTTTGCACCACACTTGCCACCCCAGCTCACAATGCCAACGAGAACGTTATTGGCGATGAGCGGGCCGCCCGAGTCTCCGTTGCACGTATCTTTGCCGTTGCCATCACCAGCACAAAGCATTCCTTCAGTGATTCGTCTGCGATAACCTTTGTTGCACTCGGCGTTTGAAATGATGTTTACATTCACTTCTTCCATCATGAGGCTCTGCGAGCCGTTTTCGGTGAGGCCCCATCCTCGGACCGTAGCAACAGAGCCGACCTTATTATCCGATCCATCAGCTGCGGCCAGCCCAATTGTCTTAGCAGTGACTGTTTTCTCGAGCTTCAGAACACCAACATCGTACAGATGCGCAGACTTGTTGTACATGGGGTGGCGGTAGCCCTTCACCACTTTAACCTGCATGCCGTCTCTCGCTCCTGATCCATACGCCGATGCAATGGATGCGTAAATGGTAGCCCTGTCGGTCTTCACGCAGTGAGCAGCTGTCACTACGTACTGCGAAGCAATCAGCGTACCACCACAGTAAGTGCTGCCACTCGGGTTGTTTTGTCGCAGACTCACGATATAGGGGAACTTGGATGCCTCCGTCTCGGATCCTCCAAAAATGCGGTCCTCCTCGTTGACAGTAAGCCCGGTACTCTCCTCCGTTTTCGATGCGTCGTCGGTGTCTGAGAATGCGTACACTTGTGCTAGGGTGACTGCTAGCGCGGAGAAAATTACACCCGCACGAACAATAGTCCCCATTGTACAGTGGCTACCAGTAGTCAAATCCGCTCTCCGCCGGAAAAAGGTAAATGGAGGTAGCAGATGCAGCTTCAAAAGCTTACTAGAGGGAGAGAAGGATCCAGTGAGGCACGATTGCCACCATGCACTCAACAGCTTGTTCATGCCCGCCATCGAACTCCCATGGGCCAAGCCCGGCTGAGGAAGGCCGCGCCCCAGCTGGCGTACTCATGGCCCCGACCAGATCCGTTACTGGGCACCACCTCCGCCCTGTGCTTCTAAGTATTGTGCTTGAACTGGCGCGGAGCTTCCGCGAGCGCTGCAAAACATTTTTTTTTCTGTCTGAACGCCACGCACAACCAGACACTCAAGTCGCCAGTCGCAGGTGCAGTGCAAAGGCGAAGCTTGCCAAGCGGGACTTGCAACGGACATATATCCTTGACCCACGGGGCGTGGGTGACCCAGCTGACAGATACTGTAGCAGCAGTCGAGTCTGTCCATTCAGTTAACCACACACTGAAGCCTCCATCCCGTCAGGTGGCGCTCCGTCTTCCATCTTCGTCTACAACGGCTAGTGTACCGATGATCTGGCACACCTCTATAGCGGGTAGGGTTGACATCCATCACGCGGCCATCAGAGGCTGTCAGTGATACTACCGGTATACTGTATACGCGCCATGCTGCTCCGCTGCATGCGCCCCCTGTGCGCGGCGTCCGCGCCCCGCCGCTCCGCGCTGTTCTGGCGCCGCTTCTCCGCGTCCGCCAACTCGCTAGTGGCGTGCGTGCGCGAGCGTCAGCTGCCACCCTTTGAGCGCCTGCAGCTGGCGGAGATCGAGTCGGCGGTCACCGCCGCCGCCGCCGACTTCACGCGCGACCTGCGCGCGCTGGAGCAGAAGCTGCAGGCCACGGGCGAGCGCGTGCAGTTCGAGGATGTCGTGGACCCGCTGGAGGTGCAGGGCGACGCGCTGGGTCGCATGTGGGGCGTCGTGGGTCACCTCATGAGCGTGCGCAACTCGGAGGAGCTGCGCGCCGTGCACGACAAGCTGCAGCAGCTGGTGATCGAGACGGTCACCGAGGCCTCGCAGAGCAAGACGCTCTACGATGCGTTCCGCGCCGTGCGTGAGAGCGACGAGTGGGCTAAACTCGAACTGGCGCAGCAGCGTATCATTGAGCTCAGTCTTAGAAGCGCCACGCTCAGCGGTGTCGGCTTGCAGGGAGAGGAGAAGGAGAAGTTCAACAAGCTCAAGCTGCGTACTGCTGAGCTGGTAGGATGGCCGCGGCGAAAGCTTTGTTTTTCGCCAATTCGCGCCGTCTAATAGATGCTACTGTGTGTGTGACTTTTGTAGAGTACCAAGTTCTCGTCGAACCTGCTGGACGCAACCAAAGCGTACTCCATTACTGTCACGAACAAGGATGAGTTGGAAGGGCTGCCGCCTTCGTTGCTGCAGATGTTCGCGCAGAGTGCTCGTGATGATGGCCACTCGGAGGCCACGCCTGAGAACGGACCGTGGCGTGTCACGTTGGATCCCCCGTCGTACGTGCAGTTCATGAAGTACTCGGCGAACCGGTCGCTTCGGGAAAAACTGTACCGTGCGTATGCGACTCGCGCAAGCGGCGAGTCTTTCGACAACGAAGGTATCATCGTTGAACTGCTGGAGATTCGCCAGCAGATTGCGAAGCTGCTCGGCTTCAACTCATATGCTGAAGTGAGTATCGCCAAGAAGATGGCACCGAGCGTGGAGGAAGTTGAAAAGATGCACAACGACCTGCGCGAAAAGTGCGTTGCTGTCGCTCACGAGGAAGTCAAGACGGTGGCGGAGTACGCAAAAAAGCACGGACAAGCGGAGCCTTTAGCACCCTGGGATCTTGGCTACTGGTGCGTATTGTGTAATTGGATAACGAGGGGCGTATTACTCATTGCTGTGGTTGTTGGTTTTACGTCTCCAGGTCTGAAAAGCTGAAAGCTGAAAAATATCTGTTCACTGATGAGGAGATCAAGCCTTACTTCCCGCTCGAGCGCGTAAGCCCCCAGTTTATATGCTTGATTCCTCAAAGGTGATTACTCAAGAGTCATTTGTTTGCCCATATCCAGGTGCTTGACGGCCTGTTCTCGCTCACGTCACGGCTGTTTGGGGTGACCATTGAAGCAGCTGACGGCCAGGCTGAAGTGTGGAATTCGGATGTGCACTTCTTCAATGTGCGCAGCACCGAAGGTGACAAGGAGGTCATCGCCCAGTTCTTCTTGGACCCGTTCTCACGCCCGAAGGAGAAGAATGGTGGTGCTTGGATGAACACGTGCGTGGACCGCAGTCACTTGCTTGGCCCCAAGGAGAAGGGTGGCAAGCGTATCCCGGTTGCTTACATCATCTGTAACCAGTCCCCGCCCGTGGGCGAGACCCCGAGTCTCATGACTTTCCGCGAGGTGGAGACAATATTCCACGAGTTCGGTCATGGCCTTCAGCACATGCTTACTCAGATGGAGTACGGTGACGTGGCGGGCATTAACGGCATTGAATGGGATGCTGTCGAGATTCCGTCGCAGATGATGGAGAATTTCTGCTACGACAAAGGTCCGTTTAACCGCGGTACCACAGTATGCCATCGTGTCACTTGTGGGCATACGTGCTAACCTCATCACTATATTACTCTTGTCTTGGCAGACACGATCGCGGCGATCAGCGGACACTACAAGACCGGGGAGCCTCTGCCTGACGAGTTGTTCGAGAAGCTCAAGGCGGCTCGCAACTACATGGTAGCCACAGGCATGCTGCGTCAGCTGGGCTTCGGCGCGCTGGATATGTACCTGCACTCGCACTACTCGCCGGTCCAGGAGCCGCTCTTCGTGGCGCAACAGCGTCTTCTGGGCGAGTACGCCGTGCTGAGCCCTCTGGAAGAGGACAGGTTCTTGTGCTCGTTCGCGCACATTTTCGCGGGCGGCTACGCTGCCGGCTACTACAGGTAAGATACGGGACAGCTCGCTCGCTGCATACACGTTAACTGACTCGTGCGAACGGTATACAGCTACAAGTGGGCCGAGATCTTGTCATGCGACGCGTACGGCGCCTTCGAGGAGGCGGCGAAGGAGAGTCCCGAGGCTGCGGCGCGCGTGGGCCGCCGGTTCCGCGACACGATCCTGGCGCGCGGCGGCGGTCAGCACCCGGAGCAGGTCTTCGAGGCCTTCCGCGGCCGCAAGCCGTCCGTGGTGCCGCTGCTCACGCAGTACGGCATAGCGGACAAGTAGACTACTTAGTAGTTGCAGTTACAGGCAAGTTCAACATGGAAAAGTATCCATTTTGCGACCGACATAACCATGAGGATTGCTGCTTCGTGAGCGGCCACCGACGGCTGGTGCTTGGGCACGTTAAACCGAGCAATCGATCGGGGCTGTGTAGGTGCCTTCACTCGCCCATGCAACGTCCAAGTCAGCTGCAGTCCGCGTCGCGGTTGTCTGGATTGTGCTGGTGCGAACACGGGCTCAGATACGCAGCGCATCCCCCCCATCAGCAACTTCAACACCACGCGAAATTAAGTCTCACAGGGGCTTCAACATAGACGCTACAGGGGCAAAGCACCACAGTCCGCAGCGTGGAAACGGACAGCACCAGCTCGGGCATCCACATCTGCGAGCACGGCAGGGAGCCACCCGACACCTCGGCCACCACTCGCCTATCTGCAAAATGGCGTGCGGTTTCGCCAGCTTCACCAGGCTTGAAAAAAAAAAAATTGGCTCCGGCGATCGCGCGTCGCGGCGCATGGAAACGCCCGTACGTATGTTGAAGAGACCGCAACGTATGCGTTCTCGCAGGTCAGGGTTCCGTGTTTTTATGGCCGGGCGCGTGCATGCGCAGCCGGCGCAATCCCTTTCAGCGCCGCTCATTATCATATTAACCCGCTAGAGCTCACGCCGTTAGCCATTAATTTCGTGGCCCCCAACGCGCCCGCACGCCTCGGAGCAGAGCACCGGCACGACATTCCACCCCCAAGCAGCGCCATTTAATCCGCCAGTAGACACCCACCCACTCCACACATTCCATCGCCCATCCCCACTCATAAACCGCAAGTTGAAGATGCTGTCGCCCTCGCTGTCCTCGTCGCTGCCGTCCCCCACCGTGGCGGCCGCGGCGTCGCGCCTGCCGTACCTCAACTCGTTCGTGGTGCTGACCAAGAAGCCGTCGGGCCGCCGCCTCGCGCGCCGCCGCGGCAGCATCGCCAGCTCGTGCTCCACGGTCAGCAACTCGAGCGACGACGAGTCGGACGCCGCCTCGGACCTGGACGCCGACGACTGCTGCGTCGTCTACGAGTCGTACGCCGCCGTGGCCAAGCGCAGCAGCCAGCCCGCCGCCGCGCGCGCGCACGCGCAGCTGCGCTGGAGCGACCTGCAGCGCTCGCAGAACCCCGTCGAGGTGGCGCAGCTGCTGGCGGTGCTGCGCCTCAAGCGCCGCCACACGCGCGACGGCCAGGCGCTGGAGCTCGCGGCGCTCGAGCTCTGCTTCGAGTTCCTCACGCTGCCGGAGCTGCAGGCGGCCGCGCAGGTCTGCACGGCGTTCCACGACGTCGTCACGTCTTCGGAGATGCTGCTCACGGGACTCTACAGCCGCCAGTGGCGCAGCAAGATGCTGCCCAAGACGTACGTCACGTTGCCGTACCGCGACCAGCTCGCGCTGTGCGCCGCGCGCCCCGCTGGCGCAGCTTACGAGCTGTCCACGCGCAGCGCTGTGAGCCACTTGCCCAACGGCCAGTACCAAGTCGTAAACAACTCGATGCTGCGCAACTTCGAGAAGGGTGCCGTGGACTCGGTCCGCGGCGCCAAGAAGCTCCCCGTGCTGTCCTGCGCGCGTGCCCTGAAAAAGAGCATTTCATACTACGAGGTGAGCCTCAAAGGATGCGGAAGCGTGGGTCTTGCGTCCGTCTCCGACGCGGCGACCCGGAACGCGTACGGCTTCGGCTCGGGAGAGCACGTGGGCTGGAAGGGCGTGTCCTACGGCTACCACGGCAACGACGGCGACTTCGTCTTCAACGACGGAGCCAAGCCGTACGGCGGCGAGTGGAATGCGTTCGGCCCCTCGTGGGGCCGAGCTTCTGCTCAGCCCGGAAACCAGGAAGAAGAAGCCCCCACGGTCACGGTTGGCTGCGGCCTGGACGCTGACAAGCACCAAGTCTTCTTCACCCTCAACGGTGAGATGGTCGGAGCAGCACCGACGACGGTGCTGCCCGGAGACTATGCTGCTGCTGTGTCGCTCCACGCCTTTGGCGACAAAGCTGTGATCAATGCTGGTGCGGCCCCGTTCCTTTTTGCCATCGAGGGTTTCTGTGCAAGCTCTTAGCTCGGTCTTGGTTTCCACCGGACCAGGCCGAGAGCTTGCACAGAGGAGTACAAATGCCCCCCAAGTCGACCTCCATGCCGCCGTCAGTCGGCCGCTTCAGTCTTTTATTCACCTATCGTGTTACATTTATTCTGCTCGTGGTTTAGTTAGCCGTACGAGCATCGGCGGCAGATTCAGAGCCGCCCTCACTCGAAAACTGACCCGAGACATTAAATTTCAAGTAGTATTTTTGATATTAAAATACTACTAGTATCTCGTGACTGATGTTAGCTCCCGCGTTTGAAAGTACGTGTACTCTAACGAAAAAAATAATGGTAGGAAGGTGCCTACTTTTTCGCTTGCTCTATTTACCTGTTTGTGTGTCGTTGATAGAAAACTTCTTCATACCGAAGGGCTGTCGACTTTTGTAGTAGTAGTAGGACTGGTATTGTTCTCGATTTCGACGATGCCGGAGTCCTCATTCAAGGCGAATCCTTCACTGCTCGGCGAGCTGGCATCTAGATCTTCTCCTTTGCACAACGCGCGTTCATGAGGACTAGTTACCGTGGTTTGCGAGCTTGAAGCACCTACGACCTCTACACGTTTCACGGGCTGGTCGCTTTCATTTTCCAGCCTGGGCTGGCTATACTCTCGCTCAGTTGTCGGGAATGTCATTGGTGATCCAAAGCGCATGAATACTTTCATTGCTGACGATGCCGTTGATGTGGCGGATACACGTGCGGTTGGACGGGTGTCGCCCAAGCCTTGCGTCGAAATACGACGCGCTGTACGATTGATTTTATTGGATGCTTCTGAGATCGCATCGTCGATTAGGCGCATCCATTCCACCTTGGAGCTCGCACTGTCCGCAAAAACCACAAACGATTTGATTGGGTTTTGTATCTGAAAAGCGTGTTTCGATATGACACCATCCGGGATGTTGGAAATGCGCGTAAGTTTGAGACGGAGTGAGTTGTGTGGGCTCCATTTCCCGCTCATATTCTTGTCAGCGTACAGAAGTTGATCGTTGAAAAGGAAAAATCGATAAAGTTGGTTGCGTGACCGACACTTTTTGGTAAGATCGCCTTCGTAGATGAATGTCGTCGAGTTCTTCAGATAGAAATGGGCTCGGTGAATACGCTGACTGACCGAGTCTAACTTTTCAGATTTTTGTTTGACTTGAATCGTCTCCTTCATATCGTTCACGAGTAGATGAATATCCCCCATTGCCTTCCATGGATCATCGCTCGCTGCAGCTTCTTCGATTGTCCGAGTCCAGTCGTACATTTTGTCCTTCGGTGTGACTGAGCTGTTGTCAATCTCTTCTTTGTTTGGTTCATCGCTATCCTCCTGTGGTGATTCATCTAACGAGTCCTGAACCTTTTGAAGCAAACCACAAAATGCTTGACGCTGCACTGGCATGTTCAAGAACAGGCATGTGGAAATGCAAAATCGTAAGAGGTCAAGACATTGCATTCTCGTGGACAGATCTGACTGGGTGTCACTCAGGATGGTGGTCGCAAGAGTGAGCAACGAGAACCAAATGCGCTCGAATAAGCATTTAATCAGGTCCGGACTAATCGGCGTATCGACACCAACGAATTGAAAGGTATTATAGACGTGAGATAAATCTTTCATGAGTTCTTCCGACTGGGCCACCGCTTTAGCGATACCGCCGCGGAACTTTTCATTTTCTAGATCCGCGGCTGTGATGCTGGCTTCGCGTGAGGATTTTGAGATCACTTCACTACCTTTTATATTCATCGGATTGTGCGCGATGTCATCGTATATCTCCTCAAGAAAACGCTTCGGTAGATCATTCCCGTTGTCAATGCCCCTGTTGTTCTTCACAAATTGCTCCTTGGACATTTTGTTCTTCTTCACGTTTGGGTTGTGCAAATCCGTATTCAACATAATGATAGAATAAGCAATGATCATTGCAGTATCAGCCGATGAAAATGCAGGAGAGTCATCCCAGTGGCACTGTGCAAAAGCCTCCACCATGCGCTCAATCTTTTGCGCTTCTCCTGGAAGACGGAAGCCTCCATTGGTAAGGAAATGCCTCAGTGACTCGACTAACGTCATACCCTTGAACGAAATCGCTCGAACATATGTCAGTCGAACCTGAACCTTAAAGTCTTCGTCGCCCTCACCCAAGTAATCTCCGATTTCAGCCTCTCCAAAACTATCGTGGTTTATCCGTAGAAACGAGGCAATACTTCGCGGTGAATCCTTGATGAAATTTACCGCCACCAAATACTCTAAAGCCTTTTTGAGGCTTTTGGACGATGCAATCTCTTTGGACCGGTTTAGAAGTTGCTGATTGTGTTTCTGAAGCTCATCTCGCATCCGAACCGAGATATTACCACCATACTTGCGACTACTTTGTCGCTTCAATCCAGGGTAAGTTTTGATTTCCGTAGGAGAGTTAGGTTGACTACTTTGATCAGATCTGACATCCCCATTTGTTACCAAAAGAATACCATCCTTCATGGGCGATGCTTCCTCGCCAGACTCATCTTGTTCCCAGCCACCATTATCCATCGATAGCATTCGCGTACGCTGATCCCGACTGATGAGGTGAGCGTGGCCACTAGCATCCATAACACTCCGTGCCATAGCAAGAAGGGTACTGATTGCCTGATTTTGCAGCTCTAGCGCTGAGTCATCCCCATCGTCAGCATTGGAATTGTGGCCCTCTCCAATTGAACCTAATGTAGAGCACAAATGCTCAAATATTCTCCACTGCTGTATTCGGTCCAAATCAAAATTGAGGAAAATCTCTACGACGTTATGTGGAAGTTGCAACCACTTGGTCATTTCGTGCATTATTTCCATCCGGTGATTCTTCGCGCAGTGTGCTGTGGCTCTCAGAATGCGCAAAAGCACGTGCTCAAAAAGAAGTGCTAAATCCACTTTGAGGTATCGTCGATAGTGGTTCCATAGAGTTGATATCAGCGTCAGAGTTCCTCGAAAGACTTCCGGCTGCCAGGTGAGCACAGTGGAGTTAAGCGTTGATAGCACAAACCTCCGAACAACCTGACCAAATACTCGCTGCTCTCGAGCTCGTGTTCCTGCTGCCAGGAGCGTTTGATTGAGGGCTCGAAGAGTGCTCACACTTGAGCATTGTTCGCTTTCAGCTGCCGTCTCCCCAAGCCCAACAAACTTACGGTTGGCGGCTCTAGTGAACGTCACAACTAACTGCAACGCGTTTTTTTCAGCCTAGCCGAAGCACATTACGTTAAGCGTAGTACTTTGGAGGTTTGAAAGCGTTAAGTAATACGCACCACAGAGTTTGCATAATGGTTCATAGCATCAGAAATGTCGCGACAGAACGATAGAGACTGAATTGTTAAGTGGCTCTACAGCACCAAAGTAACATAATTGTCAATATTCTGTTCTGGCATTGCATTCAGCTGCACAAAATTACCTTGAACACGCCGAGCATATTGTCCGTGATGGTCGCTATCTCAGCACCAGTGCTAATATCGTCAATAAGATCCACAACCAACTCCCGGGTGAGAGCGTGAGGCGATTGTTCGGGCTTCGATGCTTCAATTTCAGCGGGTTTTATGTCGATCAAAGTAGCTTCGTAAGCACACATAATCTTAGAGACCAGCTCGTCCTCAAAGACCTTAGCGAGGGAACTGTCGAAGTCCCCAATAAATGTGAGGGCCTTCAGTATTGCATGAAGAACAGGGGGGTCAAACCCTTTGGTACACTTTCTAATTACCTACAAATGCACAAGTTCTAGAATTAGTCGATTGTTGCATCAGCGATTTGGTATCACCGTACAAAATCTGCTAGTACCAGTACCTTCTGGAAGAAGTGAAGCGCAAGCTCAAAACGAGATTTGATGCCCTGTTGACATACGGATGTAACTGCGTCGATTACAACTTCGAGTCGGCACAGATCCAATGCAGGACTATCGAACACTCCTTCGTTGAGACAGTTCGCGAGTGCTGTCACAGCCGCATCAGCTGCCTTTCCCTGGCGAGTGTAGCACGCTAAAAGCATAGGGTACATGTAGTACTCTATAGTCTCCTTCCAGCTAACAGCTTGACAAAATAATCGCATTCGTAAGATGCAAGGACAACTGGTATGAGCAATAAAACCTAGGTTTACCTCTTGGTAGCTGTGGAACACTCGTCAAACTTGACGACGGTAAACTTTGAGCAATCAGTTCTTGCTCGCGCACCTCTGTAGCCTTTGATGCAAATGCGGACCGTAGCTGCTTCAATTTTCCTGGCGTCGAAGAAGGTGGTGGAGAGCGAGAGCTCTGTTGTTTTACACGCTCAAGCACTTGAGTTGGCGTGACCGAGGCAAACAACCACAGTTTGTGTAGGTCTGAGATTGCAGCTACCTGCTCATTAACGAAAAAAATAAGTCTAATTGTGCATTACTAAATCTCAGTGCATGCGCCTACCTTTTTCTTGTAACCAAGAAATATTTCTGTACCACCAGAAGTCGAGTTTAGATCAGCAATGTGGTCTAGAGGAGATTTATCCACCTTCATGTAACTGAGTACGCCTACATGTCAGAAAACTTATCCCATCATGCAGTAAGGCATTTCGTACCCGTATGGAAGTGTTTCATTTTTTCTTGGAAATAGTACGACCAAGTCAACGATTGCAGAAGTTGTAGACCGCTTAAAGCAGAGGTAAATCTTCTCGCCTTGTGTTCCCTGCCAAGCGCACAGAGATATTAGCTTGGCAAACACCAACAATACATAGCCCAATCCTGCCCTACAGTGTTGATATTTGCTGGGACGCCACGTCTCCGAACCACTTCGTAATCACTAGGAACAAACTCTCCTCTCTCAGGAAAAATTGCGATTATCTCGCTAATCGGATCCTTTCCTGAAGTCTGGTCTTTGCTAAGACACAAATACACAAATGTCCCTCTTCCTCCTTTGTTTAAATCAGCTCGCTGGCCACTTTGCGATCGTTCCAGCTGCAAAAATTGTGATATTATGGGCCCTTTAGAAATATTATCATCAAGCTCACTGCATATACCGCGAACGAACCTTAATAAATCCCCCTGGTACCGAGTCTCCTCTAAATATCACGGTGAGGTCCGTAATAGGATCTTCATTTCCGTCTATTATCTTCCAACGTGGTGTCTCAATTGCCTGGGCGCTAGATCAACACATTCTCGAGCTTAGCTGAGCCTTTCCAATACGGGGACACTTGTTAAGCACATACCTTTCATAGCTCGTACTGGGGCGCCGACTCAGTTTGGATCTGCCCTTCTCCGTTGTGTTTGGCATTAGTGCCATTAGACGTTCTTGGGGGCTTTTTGGTGCTGAAAATGCACTAGCATTGTCATCCACGGCATCTACTCCTTGCACAGCACCGTCATTATCATCAAACTTCGCTTCCTGGCGATGAGCGATACTCTTGGCGGCCGCCACACGATCCATTCGTGCCAATGTTTCTTGGCAAACTTCTCGAATGCACTCCAGCTCGTTCCCATCGTCGGTAGTCTCGTCCAGGATGGAGGTGATCCCGTTTCGAAGTGCCGCCTCATGCAGCATTTCCGTAGGCGGTGCGATCTTTGGTCCTCCTGCTTCTCGGTCATTTTCTGGGTCAAGAAACCTGAGATTCGTGGAGTCATCAGCCATGTCCACCTCCAAGTCCAGCCCACACAGCTGACTGCCCAACACATCCGCCATATTCCAGCCCTTGGTGGCTTCCCAAATTGCTCAAAACTCAGGCAACTGAACCCTATAGAGCCTCCTCATCCAAGGAGACCACCTCTATATATACCAAAGCTCACCATTCCCTTCTTAGCGTCATCGCGTTCCGTTTCGCAGTTCAGGACCACTAAGTTCAGTACGTTTGAACCTGGCAGCTTGGGGTTGCGACCTTGGTAGCACTAGAACCAGAACCTTTTGTCACTACTTGTTTATGCCGAAGTGATACCTTTTTGTTTATCGATCTCCTAATGACATATTCGGTATTCTTCAACTTCAAGCACCATGTCTGTTGCACGCAGTGATATCATAGTGCTTGCTTTCGTATGCTTTCATTTTCATCTCGTTCAGCACATTTGATTATTATTTTCATCTCGCTCCACACATTTTCAGCAAAAACAACACTGCCCCTGACGATATTCGCGTTACAACTTCAACTTGGGGCAGGAGTGATGGTCCTGGGAAGTCGAACTTATGTCGCACGAAGGTCGCAGCAGCTGCAGTCGGCACTTTGGGTCGGAATGGAGGAAGGCGGCGCCGAGGGCCGCGCGAGGGAGCTGCGGCGTCGCGTGGCCAATCGACGCCACACTGGCGCCGCCATCTTGAGCTCGCTGCCGCCCACGCAGACGCTGAGCCTTCCGCAACTTTTCTACGCCAAGCACGAGGCGCACGAGATCCGAATGCAACTCATCGACATGCAGTCGCAGCATAACGCGGCGTTGACTTACTGCGACCAACAGTTTGTCGTTGAGAAAAACGTCCGGTAAGGAATTTTGGTAAAGTAAAATAAAGTTCGGAATGTTTTCATTTTTTTGTCATTTTTTTTTCTATTCTAGAGAACTACGTAAAGGCATTGGGGTGGCCCAGCTACAGCTTCGACAGAAGACAGAGGAGCTGGAGGAGCTTCGACGGCGAGTGCTGAAAATGGCCAAGACGCTGCAAGATTCATCCGATGAGAGAACGTACGCCAAAACACAAGTGCTTAACCAGGAGGAAATACGTAAACAGCAACTGCATGCTAAGCTATGTCCGCATTGCGGACGTCAATACCTCCCAGCGATGCTTTTAACCCACCAAGAGAATTGTTTGGGGTCTTCACTCCCGAAATTGCAGCCAATAGTCGGAGTCAATCAGATCATTGACGGCTTGGAACAACTAAGCGGGAATTCGAGAGCTCTCCCGGTGATTCAGAAATTGTCAACAGCATCTCCTGCACCGGTAGAGAAAAGTTTTGTGTCCCAACCACCACGCAACCTCCGTGTGGTTACGAAGGGAATTTCACACAATACCGTGACAATTTCGTGGGAGCCTCCGATCTTTACTGGATCGAATTCCATTTTTGACTACGAATTGACATACTCGATTTGCCACTCGAAAACAAAGCTTAATCAGGTTCAAAGAAACTTTGACCCTCAACCAGCGCTGCTATTATCTCGGTGGTGTCTGCAGAATCCTGTCCCTGATAACTTATTTCGGCTGACTAACTTGCGTGCAGACCAGGAGTACGGTGAATTTTCCATTTGTGCAATTACAGTCGCAGGAAAAAGTGGCCCTAGCAACAAAGTGGACGTCGTCCGAACAGAACCCGCGGTACCTCCTACAATCCCATTGTTTCTGTGTGTAGGAGTTGCTACAGCGACTAGCATCATGCTTACGTGGATGGAGCCGCTAGATGATGGTGGTAAGCCAATTCAGGACTATGAAATCGTTTTTTCCGAGGCAGTAATAAAGCTAGATAACGTGGATACTCGAGGAAAAGCCTGGCTTGACGTCTCAGAAATCGAGTACAAGCCTCGCCGAATAAGAACAAATTCTACTACAACAACATTGAATATTACAAATTTACTGAGTGGCGCTGAGCACCATAACTTCCAAGTTCGCGCTGTGAATGGCGATGGAATTCCCAGTGACTATTGCGATGCAATCAAATCTATTTTCACTATAGGTGAGAAATATATTAAGCACTTCGAAATATTTTCAAGAAAGTTCGTATCGTACTAAGCTGCTTGTTATTGATTACTTAGCCCCAGGAAACGAGTTCAAGTTGGTCGACGAACTGCAGGCAGCTGTGAACTCGCGGTCACGCACGGTAGACTCACAATTTTTAAGCGGATTTATGCAAAGATACGAGAGGCATCATTACATTGAGCAAGTCTCTCGATTCATCATATCGTTACATCCTGAGCTGCAAAACAAGGTAGATGAAATACTAAGTAGGTCTCTGATTACCAATTCGAGACTAAATGAAAGGATCGCTAGCCAAGTGCAAGAGCCTTTGTCAATACACCAAGCCGGTAGTCGAAAAAAATACGAAGATCTAACTGATGAGGAAAAGGTGGTAGAACGTCGGCGCCAATTTCATTTTCGAATTGCTGAAATACGACGTGATCTCAAGGGAGCAGAGTACAATGTGCAGTGGTGCAAAGACCGTCAAATCGATTTAGTGGCTCTCATTCGAGCTGCTGAGACTCGCATTCTTGAAAAGCAAGCTGAGTTAGAACGTGCAAGAATGTTCAAGGGGTTGCAAATGGATTCAGACGTGTTTGAGAACGGACTCCAGCGGTTTTTCACAAAGGAGCTTGTTGTAGCGCTTGAAGATGAAATTGAAATCGATCAGCTCTATATTCTGGATACAAAAACGGAAATTGTGAAAGTGGAAAACTACTTGCGCGCAGATATTAAGCGACGAGACACTCTGCTGAACAGGCTGAAAGATAGACAAGATGGGCTCGAGGTATTCGAAAGCAACCCAGAAAATGCTGTTAAATCCGCAGGTACCGCTGCTACTTTGGCAAAGCTACGCAGTGGGCTCCTCTATCGAGCTTTTACTGCGCTCGCCGCAAACAGACTCGAGGCAATTGATACACGGCGAAAAGTGCGTACTGCGGTTGATCGACTGGTAAACCATCGATTGAGAAGCGCAATCCAACGATGGCGGGAAGTTGCTAAATTTTTAACACGAACTAATTCTGGTGTCGATGAGATTTTTGGTATTGGCAGTATCGGGTTACTAAATGCTGCGCTTGGTCGCGACGACCTTGTATTAGAAGCTCAGCAGTTGTTGCAACAGCTTCGAATTACGGATAATTCACTTCAGCACATTCGCTGGACAACGCAGCAGCAAGAAGCTGCAAAAGTTGAGAACCCAGAATCAAAAGATGATGTAGATCTTGAAGAGGCTCGAGAAAGAGGTAATAAGTATTTCCCCTGCTTACTGGAAGGTAACGCGAGGATGGATTTGCACGACTACGCTGGAGCTCTTCAGCTGTACAATACAGTGTTTTATAATAAACACTGGATGCACCAGATGAATGAAGTGCAAAAAGTAAGATTGCACCTGAACATTGCAGAAGCTACATTCCGACTTGAAAACTACGAACAGGCATTAACAATATTTAATCATGCCTCAATCATAGCTAGTCGAGCAGGTTTGCGCCACGAAGAAGGACGTGCAGTTCTCCGGATTGCAGATACGCAGCACGTTCTTCGATCTCTTCGGATGAGCATTGATAGTTATGAGCGAGCTTTGTTGCTGTTCGAAGCTGCGCGCGATGCCCAAGGCGAATTGGCGTGCTATCGTGGACTTCAACATGTGTACGAAAGGCTCGAAAATCGAGAGATGACAGATATTAACAAACATCAAGCTGATGAGATAGAGTTTGTTCTGGCAAATAAGCTGTCAGTAGCAGCACAGAAGATAAATCAGCTACAGCAAAGGTTGGTCGGAGCAGGAGCCGAATCATTGTGTCAAATTACGCTTGAGCGGGTAGGCCCCATTGTTCCTAGGCTAAGAAGAGAACGTATACAAAGAAAGTTTGATATTCGAGAAGAGATCAAGCTTACAGCAAGCTTAGAGAAACTTCTGACCGAAAAAAAAGAGCTGCTAGCAAAAGGCGGGGATGATCTAAAGCGTGCCCTTGCTAGCGACTCTACCCAAGTCGATTCAGCCATCATCAATGGTTCTGGTGCTCGGTATGATCTGGATGATTTCAAAAAGAAGCTTGCGAAGCTGATGGGAAGCGTTAAAGTTGGTGAAGAGCAGATCGTAAAAGAAATCACCAACGCCAAAATTCGAATTAGCAACGCGGAGGACGAAATCAAAGGCCTCGAGGAGGAATTAGCCGTTGAGACGGGTGCTCTTATGCGCAAAGTGCTCTCGAAAGAGAAAATGCGCTGCTTTAAGTTCAATGTAACGAATGAAGCCTTAAAGAATGTAGTAGGAACTGCAAGTCACGGAATTACGACTTGCTTTGCATCAGCTGGGGTCAATGGCTTTCTGTTTGATTTCCTGTCTGGTGCCTGTTTGGCACAGGCAGTTGGCGACCCACACAAAAACCACCTTGGTGATCCTACGGGACACCAAGCTCAAATACTATGCGCCTACTACATTGGCCATCGTATCTACACTGGATCTGTTGATGCTTCACTGGGAGTGTGGGATGTGAATAATGAGACTATTGGTGGATTTTCGTGTTCATTAACACGCATGCTGACCGACTTCGATGCTGCAGTAGTTAGTGTAGTAGCCGATACAAAGTGGTTTGCTTGCGGATGTTCTGATTGCGACGTATTCGTGTTCGATGTCGAAACTCTTGCAACAATAGCACACATTATCTCAGCCCACGATCGCACTGTGGCAACCTTGTCTCTTCAAAGCGCTATCTCCACTCTTACCACAGGAGCTGCTGATAATAAAATTAAGGTTTGGCAACTAGGTGCGGCTTCGCAGTACACAACACGCAGGAATGTGACTTTAGTGTGGTGTCTGGAAGCAGAACGCCGAGGTGACGAGTACTACAATGGCCACCTTTTTCCAGTTACATGTGTTAGACGAATTGCGAACGAGATTGTGAGCGGTGATACTGCAGGCCGGATCGTGATTTGGAATCTAGACGCCGACAGCAAGTTGCTCAGAATTTGCGATGTACATCGAGATGTTGCCGTGACGTGCCTTCAGTTTGATGCTACTCGTATTGTTAGTGGTGCAAGTAGCGGGCAGATATCGGTAATTGATTTTGCCACCGGAAATCTCATCCAGACCCTGTATGGCCATACAGAGAGCGTACTAGACCTTCAGTTTGATCGTACACGGTTGATCAGCATGTCAGCCGATGGCAAATTGCGCCTGTGGTTTTGGCAAACTCGTGATGGCATTGGCGCAGACCGAAAGAAATACCATATCTTGGGTGCGGGTGAGACTTTGCGCTCGTTGTCTCTCATGTATCGCACAAGTATTCAAAAGCTTCTCCAGTGGAACTCGATTCCAGATTCGACAAAGACGTATCTCGGCCAGAAGCTTATTGTGGAAGTAGATACCAATGCAAACGGCTCAGATGAACTGAAGACGCTTAACCTCTCAAGCTCAGTCCGATTTGGCAAGTTATCCTACGAAGACCTTGACTTCGTTGCTGCAAACAAAAACAAAAGCAAAGACGTTGAGTCGCAATGGGCTGCTCAACGCCTAGCAATGTTTGCAAAGGAATACTTTCCTGCTTTGGAAGATGAAGATGGTAACGCCACTAGCAGCAAGTCTGGTGAAGCTGCTTCGGAAGATGAGGAGGAAGAGGATTCCGATGCCGACATGGCCGTGGATTCCATCGTTGAAGTAGAAGTAGGAAGCAACATCGAAAATGGAGCTTCAGGTGAAGAGGGCTAGAAAGAGGAGTAACCAACTAATTTCTGGATGAGTCGGAAAACAATACGAATACTCCCTGACAAACGCAGTGTGCTTTGATGTTCAAAATATAGAGTTTGGGCAACGGCACACGACAGAAAAGTGATGCAGGTCCGCACGACTGACTCACACCAAGTTTTCTCCAGTGTCTACACCCCATGCGCTCTTTTCCTCAAGGTACATGTTGCAGCTACGGAACGCAGCGCGTGCGTTGTCACCCGCAAAGAACTCCCAAGCGGAGTAGAACCAGAAGGCAACACACTTCCGGTAGTCGTTAGGCTGGCTGGATTTCTTCATCTGGAGGATCGTGCGCCATTCCTCAATAACGAAAGTCGACAGTGTGTCCTCAAAGTGTGACAACCGCAACGGGTTACGTACCGTATATAAAGTCGTCCAGTACTTGTTGTAGCCTTCCAATTGTTTCAGGCCGTCCATGAACTCGGGGGCTCGGAACTCTTCAATGGTGTAGTCCAGCATAAACGCAAACTTGTCGCTGTACTTTGCTTCCTCCTCGTAAAACTTTTTCCATGTCTGCACACACAAACAATACGACCCTTAGTATCCTGCCTTCAAAAGCAATTCCATGTCGTGGCAACGCGTTGCGTACCACCGAGAAAAACTGTAATGCCTCATTCGGGTCGTGCATTTTGGTGCGGTGCATGCTGTGCGCGTGGCGGAGCTTGATAGCTTTCTTGCGCTCCCAGTGCCACTCCTCGACGGGAGGGAAGACCGCCATGGGCACCATCACCGACCCGTTGCCACAGATCGCGACGTAGAACGAGATGTAGTCCTCCAGTCCGACGGGCTTGTCCGCCTGCTTGCCCGGGCCCTGTCCAGCGTTTTCCTCATCCGGTTGCTCGTTGGGGTCGGGCTTGACAAAATCTAATCTAGTGACGAAGTACAGATACTTGTTGGGGAACGGCTTCTGGCCGAAGAACTCGGCCAGCTGATTGCGCAGCGTCGTCATGTCCTTCACATACAGCGTCTTGACCTCCTCCGTGGTGTAGAACCCGCCTACCAACGCACACCAACCGCTTGGGTGAGCTCGGCCCCTTGCAGCTCGCCGCCGCCACATCAACCAAACGTACTGTTTTCTGGGAAGTCCAGCGCGTGCGTCGCGCCGGGGTCCACCGACGACGGGTAGTTGAACCCATCTGGCAGCAGCGCAGCGTCAGTAGGAACATAAAGCAGTACGCGGTCAGCAAAACATGGCGAGCAAGCAAACACCCAGTCGCAAACTGGGGCCCGAGACGTACTGATGCCCTCGCGCAGCACGTCCTTGTGCGTGACGCGCAGCGCGTCCTTGAGGTCGTTGTAGTTGGTGTGGCTGCTGCAGAACTTGTTGTAGCCGACCCAGTACTGCGCGTACGTCTCGTTGAACACGAGGTGGCCGCGCTGGATGGTGCTGGCGCACACGAGCCGCGACGGGTCCGTGGCGCGCAGGCGGTCGATGTTCTTCTTCCAGTCGCGGATCTGGCCCGTCTTCACGCCGTACTTCTGCGCCGTGGCGGCGATGAGCCCCGTGCGGTCCGCCTCCTCGATGATCTCGAGCTTCTTGCCCACGGTGAGCGCCCGGTCCGCCTTGCCGCGCGCCATGTCGCAAGCGGCTCTTGCTGGTCACGCGGGCGAGGAGAGTGACGTGCTCTTTAGTGGCCCCCCCCCCACGGTACCCGCCGCCAAACGCGAATTTCAGCCAATCGCGGAGTTGTCACCGGAGTTTCAGGTGGGACACACCACCATCTGGTACGTACTTACGATAGCAGTATACGGTACCCCCGCACTGTGGAGACCTAGTCGCGGCCTGTACTGTATGCGCACAAGGCGACACGGCCTGCCCCCGGCACCTCCGCTGCGCTGCTGCGTTCGTCTGGAGATGAACCCTCCCACCGCCACGCGGCGGGAAATCGCGCCGCTGAGCGTGCCGTGGCTGCAGCACGAGCAGTTCCCGGCCACCAAGCAGGCGTGCAGCACGCCCGACGGCCTCGTGACGGGCAGCAAACACGCGCTCGTCAAGGTTGTCCAGGAGCTGAAGGTAAAGTGTCGGACACGGTAGTGGCGACGTACCGTGGCGCACCGCGGGACGCGCTGCACTACCGTACTTCATCGGAGTAAGAGCTAAAGTTGTGACGTGCGCGCGTGGTCGTAATGGACGCAGCGAGGTCGCGCCAATGTGGACAAGCACTTGGCTCAGCTGGACAACCAGCTGCTGGCCATCACGGACTACCTGGACGGCAAGAGCGCCAACCTGTTCCCGCCGCATCTGATCACGTACGTGGAGGACACGCAGGCCTCGGTCGCTCAGCCTGCCGCTGCCGGCGGACGGAGGCATTATGGCGCTGGGTCTGCTGCAGTGGCCGGGAAGTTTAACGGCATTGTCAAGAGCGAGTCGGCACCACCGACGCCGGCGATGGTGGAAGACGACCTTAATTCGGGTGCGTGGTTTTCAAGTGGGAGCGGCTGACTTGGCTGGTGGAGAGTCCGACAGTTGTTGTTGTGACGCAGAGACACCGTGCACGTCGGTTGGACTGTGGAAGTATTTGTACGCTTACTCGTTCTTTAAAACGATTGCCCCGGAGGATATGGAACAGGTGCTACTACTAGAGGGTAAGGAAGAACGTCGACATGCAGAAGCCTTGGAGTGGGATTCCCTTCCGTTGGGGAAGGTTTAATTTCGAGAGTACCAGCTAACGAATTCGGTGTCGATATGTTGCAGATCCAAATACATACTGGGAGGGCCTAGACGAAACTGAAGAAGGAAAACACAACAGTATAGTCGACCTGAACTTCGAACGACTTCAGGATAATTTCAGTTTGAGCAAGTCTGCCCCGCAGGATCTAGACGATTTTTTCAAGGAGGTATGTCAAGCAATGTTTTTGGTTAGGTATACTGATAGGACCACGTACTGATAGTGAGTGTTGTGTTGTACACCCCTGGTGGTGATACAGAGGCTCGTGGCATCACTTTGCCCAATAGAACCATCGTCTGCTTCTTTTAAAGAAGACGATAGAGGAAGTTCTTATCAGCAAGTAATAGATTCAGCTCAGCCGGACGACGAGGATAAGCTCCCAAACGTGTCGACGCATATGCACGAAGCTATGCATTCGAACTCTGTACTGCTGCCAGTCGATCTGGCATCGTGGAAACCGAGGGGCCTTACTCGCGTCCTTCGTGAGATCGGGTTGTTAGAAGGAACCGACAAGGAAATCCTTCAGTTGAGCCTCTCCAGCCCGAGGGATGATGAGGTGTCGCAGGAAATCCGCTCACTCCAGAGTCAACTTCGCTCTTGTGTTGAACGGGCAAATGAATCCAAGAGAAAGTTGCGCAAGATTATGGACGAGTACGGATGATTCGATGCTTATCTGAAAGGGAATGCGATGCTGACTATTTTCATGGTATCTATCTCCAGGACAAAACCCTGGCTTTCACAGAAAAAAACGAACGACGATGCTACCATAAAGAAGTTTTTCACGATGTGGCAAACGAAGAAGGTTTGTTGGTGAATGTAATTTGGCGTGCTAACCAAGGTTCCTTAACATTTGTTGCTGCTTGTCTGGTGGTAGGAGCTAGCGAGGAAAAAGAAGCTTCGCGAGAAAAAGCTTCAACGACGACAAGGTGCGTAACTTGATATCGCAGGGATACTTTGTGTAGATACTAATTTGGCTTCCATGGAATGTAGCCTTACGCCTTGGTGGCGGCGGCGGTAGCGGCAAACCTCTTGCAGACGACAACTACATAAAGCAACGATAGACCACGGAGTCATGCTTCACAGAAACAACTGCCTCGACGGGAATTTTCCCCACCAGTCATTACACGAAGTGAGGCATGCACCCGTTATTTATTGGCACGCAACATAAGACTGAACTCAGTCAATGCTAACGAAGGAATATTGCTGGTTCTGCCTGCCCCGATTGCATGTGAAATATTGTGAATTTTTCCTTGACTACGATGAAAACAAGGTGGAAGATGGATGTAATTGTGTCGATTGATTTTTGTGTTAGGCGCGTTATTTGCCGAGCGGTGGGAAGTCGTCCTCAACGAAGCCCCCGCTGCCGTTGCCCACTGCGCGAGTATTGGCTTGCGGCGGTACCCAATTTCCCTGCCGCGCCGACGGACGGCCTTGGGGTGACGGGTACCCGTACCCACTGCGGCCCATTATCATGGACGGCGGCGGGTTCAGCTGGTGTTGCTGGAATTGCTGCTGCGGATGGTACTGCTGGTGTGGAGACCTTTGGTACGGGTTGGTATCTACTCTATTGTTGAAATCGGACCCGCCAACGTGATAACGGGCGCGCCCAGTCATGGGCATCGGTGGTGGCGGAGGTGGTGGTGGCGGTGCCCCACCTGTCTGCTGATGCTGGTAGCCGAAGGATCTGTCATAGGATCGATCGTATGATCGGTCGAACTGATGGGATTGGTATTCACCGTGTCCAAATCGCCCGCCACCATAGCGGTTGCCATGATACGGTGACTCTCCTCCACTGCCGCTTCCACTGGATGCACCGCCACTGGAACGAGGTCGGAAGGCGTCGTGGTTGCGCGTAAAGTCAGGATCATTCATCTCCTGCTCGCGATTGCGCCACAGCACCTTGCTTTCTTTCCAGTTAGCTGCGTTGGGGGCACTTGGAAGGGACGATCGCGAATACTCATTGCGATCATCTCCATCGCTGCCGCCAGATCGATCCTTAGGTGAGCGCGAGTCTCTAGACAGAGATCCAGTACCATTTCCACCGGAAGAGGCTGCGCCTCGACCTCGACCAAAGCCCCTGCTGCCATCGGGTCCAGCTGCTTGTCGACTTCCAAGTCTGGCTGCATTATTATTCGTAGCGGACCCACTTCTGCTGCCGTCGTGCGTCGACACGGGGGATGTCGAGGGTCCTGATTCCAGCGTTGTGTCATTTTCTTCTCCAAAGATGCGTGCCCGTGCCTCTGCATATGCCCGCTCGCGGTCCTGCAGCGACGGCGTGACCTTGTCCGCGCTGCTACCGCGTCCGCCATTGGCGCCAGGTCGCGGCGCGCTGCGTTTGCGCATCATGATCCTCGGCGCAGACGCCGGGGTGACCGTCGGCGCCTGCCTGTCCGCCGACAAGTCGATGAGCAGCACGCGCGGCACGGCCGACTGCGGGGTCTTGAACAGCGTCACGACGCGCGCCGAGCTGTTCTCGTACGGGTTGAAGTCCGCCGTCTGGTGCTCCAGCCCGCAGCGCTGCGCCAAGCGGTGCACGATCATCCGGTGGTACGAGGACAAGGGCGGGAAGTCGAGGTGCGGCTCCCTCGGGTTCTTGAGGAAGCGCACGATCTGGTCCTCGAACTTAAGCAGCGTCATGCGCTCGCGCGCGTTCTCCAGCCCGGCCACCAGCACCGGGTCCAGCGGTCCATGCGCGCTGGCCGTGGCGGTGCCCACGGGGGCGCTGCCGTTGAACTGCTGCTGCGGCGGGTAGTTGCCGCCGTCGTCGGACGCCGGCGGCGGCTGCAGGATGCGTAGCCCCTGCATGGCGCGCGCGGCGGCCTCCACGTCCCCCGCGGGCGGCGGACGCGCCGCGATGGCGACGGCGCCGGCGCCGGGCGCGACGCGGCGCGCGGGGACGGCCGCCGCGTTCTCCCAGTCGTCGCGGTCGTCTGCGGGCGCGCGCGCGGACGCCGCCGGCGGCGCGTGCGTGCGGATCATCGACGTCGCCACACGGTCGCCACGAGGCTCAGCTCCGGTGGACGTCGGGACTGGAGGGACGTGGGGCGCCTCGACTCGGTCTCGACTCGGTCTCGACTCGGTCTCGAGCGGGTGCCCAAGGGGGAAATGAGCTGCTCCTGGTTGGTGGGACTCGAGGCCCTTTCCAACAGCCTGGCGTATGCGCTTGGACAGGGAGCGACAGAAGGCGATGCTTGTCATCCGCCAGTTCAACTTGAACGGCACGTTGAGTTACGGTAAGTACATCGGGACAAGGACTGGCTGAGTCATGGGCAACGGCTCGGGGGGCTTCCGCTTGGACACCTCGCGGCCGGAGAGAATTACTTAATAGACTAATATTACCTGTGTGAGAGGGGGGGGGGAGGGGGGAGGACCGGGCCTCTCGACGAAGACTGCTCCATCGAACGGAGCCACGACGTGGCACTGGACAACGGCCGCTGCGCAGCAGCAGCGGTGCGATTCTTGTCGCCGCCATTCAGATTCGGTGGATCGGAGCACCGCCGCTCGACGACGACGAGTTCTTGGACCGGTGGCGGCTCTTCCTGTCCGAGTGCTTCATGGCCGAGTTCAGCGCGTTGAACTGCTTTTTCGGCACTCGCCATCCGGATCCGTCCATGTAGACGTCGTGGTAGACACCAGCGTCATGAAGGCGAGGACGGTCAACGGACGTGGTCGGTTTCGCGGCACTAGCAGCAACGGCTGCTGTGGAAACCGCGTGCGTCACCGGCACGCCGGTTCCGTGGTGGTGCACCGCGTGCACCTCGACCGGCTCGTCCCGATCCAGTTCTCGGTGGGCCTCCCGGTCGTAATACCGCTGCAGCGTGTGCCGGAGTTCCTCGCGCTTGGGGTCCTCCTGGCGGACGACACGGATGCGCTCCATGGAGGAGGCCTCCTGGCGCCGCATGCGGTCGTACTCCTCGGCCTCCTGCGCCTGCAGCTCCAGCGCGAAGGTGTAGTCCGGGTCGTCGTCCTCCTCCCCCGCGTCCTCCACCGTGACCTCCTGCTGGATGACGCTCATGACGCCGTGGCCCGAGCTGGCGCTCGGCACCTCGACGAAGCACCAGCCGGTCTGGCGGTCCTCGCCGCCAAAGCGGCCGTCCATCTCACGCTCCCACTGCTCCTGCTCTTCGCGCTGCAGCTTGGCCGCCAGCTCCTCGTCCATCACGTCGTGCAGCTTCACGGCCACAGGAGACGCAGGCGACGCCACGGCGGCGGCGCTTTGGCCTGCGCGGCCCCACGCGCGTCGAGCGGCGCTCATAGCGGGACCAGAGTACTGATGCTGAAGTAATGAATTAAAAGAGCAGAGCAGCTCGCGACGCAGAGCCCCGACGTCGCACGCGTGACGCTGCGGAATACTTGGGCCCTTGGTGGTTGATGTATGTGAGCGCGGAGGCAGAGAGGGACGCACGCATTCTTGAGTGTGAGTGATGGTGTGAGACGAGCGAGCACCTGACCCGTCCTGCAAAATACGATTGGTGGTAGGTACGCGCGAACCACTTGGGTTCGGCTCATTCGCGTGCCGCACGACAGTCGCGTCGCTGACGCACGTGCACACGAACAATGTTCGGAACATGGCTGCCCCATCGGCAGCGGCTGGATAGTGGCGTGCCGCGCGAGCCGCGAAGCAGCAACGGGCGATGCGATGTAATGGCTACGAGCTTTTCAAGCGCCTTCGTCGAGGCGTCGCGGAGCCGCTCGCCAGCGAGTGTCGCCACTGCCAGCCGCACGCCATTCGAGGCACTCGTCTGCACACTGTACTGCACTGCACCTTGCCAAGAGCTTGCGCACCCGTGCATACGCAGGGCGGCGACGGCCAGGTGCGCTGTAACCAGAAGCAGCCGCGCGCGCAGCCTGCCTGGGAAGCTGCGGCCCGCAGCCATCGACGTCATGGCGGGTCGCAATGGCCGCTGGCAGCGCAGCGCTAGTAGCTGCGGCTGCGATTGTGTCAAGAGCGACTAGCTGCAGCCGTTGTCGGCGAGCTTGCACTTAGTCCCCTCAAGTATAATACCTACGTGACCTAAAGGTGTACTTGTGCCACACGTTGTGGGGGGGGATCTTTTGCGTGGCTAGGGCTCCGCTCAGATCAGTGTCTGACTTGGCCTGAGTATGCCGCACCTCCCAAAGGGCGCGGCCAGCATAGCGTCCGAAACGGTCTTCTTGACGACAACTGCCCAGCACCACACTAGAGTTGAGTGCGCTGCTGAGCCCGAGCGAAACCTGCAGCGCTGGGCGTCGCCGCCGTGTTTCGCGGTTGGTAACGCTCGGTGCGCCTCCACTCCCCATCGCGGCGCGCGGCGCCGGGCTGCAGTCTGCAGCGCGCGCGCCCTTCTCTCTCCCATTTGTTCCCACCTTCTCGCCGCAGAGACGGGCCAGCGCAGACGCGGCGGCGCCAGTGAACTCGCCTTCTCCATCTTCCGCTCACTTCGGCATTGCGCGCGTCCAGCAGCAGAGCCGAGCGAGATGTTGGCGTCTCTGAGCGACATGTTGGCGTGGAAGCCCGCGGCCAAGCGGCCCAAGGCGCGCCGTGCGCCCACCACCACGTGCGAGCTGGAGGACTCGGGAGACGACGTGTCCGAGACGGAGAGCGCCGAGTCCAGCGCCTCGGGCGCGCCCTTCCTGCGCCGCAACCAGTCGTGCCCCACGGCCGCGCCGCGCAAGGCGCGTCGGGACACGCAGCCAGAGAGCGAGAGCGACGCCGAGGGCGGCCGCCCCGCGCTGCAGGCCGTCTACTCCATCGCGCGCGCGGGGCTCACGTCCTCCTCCAAGCTCTTCCTCGTCAAGCCGCGCCCCAAGACGCCCGGCAGCGCCACGCCCAGGAAGCCGCACTCGCGCAGCGTGGACGCCGTCTCGGAGAGCGAGCTGCACGTGACGAGCGCGGGCGCGCGCGTGGCCACGCGCTTCGGCCTGGGAAAGATTATCGCGATCAGGGACGAGGACGGCGTCGCGGCGATCGAGCTACAGACGTCCGGGCTGCTCTTCCTCAGCGCGCGGGAGGTGGAGGACGTGCAGGTGCTCCCCGCGCTAATGGGCGAGCGCGTGCACACGCCGTCCGGATCCGGACGCGTCTTGAAGTACGACGTCCGCCAGCAGCTGTACACGCTGCGGCTGGCAGCAGGTGGCGGTCTCGGTGAGTACGAGCTGCAGCTCCGACCCTCGGACGTCCGCTTGGCAGGCGCCAACTACAGTGAGCGACTGTCCGAGACGCGCCGTCCGCGCGGAATGTCTGAAGGCAGCAGCGCGGAATGGGAGTCGAGACGCTCGCGCCCCAGACTGTCCAGCGCTGGTTCGGCCACAGGCGTGGCGGGCTTGACGCTGCTCAAGAACATCGCCACGACCTCATACACGTTCGTCGCGAGCAAATACCACCAGGGACAGCCGGTCATCACCAAGTTTGGCGCCGGACACATCCTCTCTGTTGACCCGCAGCGATGCACCGCGCAGGTTCAGCTCGTGTGGGGTGCCATTGCTTTCCTTAACGCTGACATGATTGATTTCTACCCCAAGGCGCTGGAGGGCACTGATGTGCACACAAAGTTCGGCTCAGGTATAGTGATCGGGCTGCGACCCGCGGATGCTATCTACACCGTGCGTCTGCACGACCCGCAGCCTGACGGGAAGTCGGATATTGTATTCGTCCACGAGTCGGACCTGTACCGAAACCGGAGGATCGTAGTCACTGCTGCCAACGTCCGAGACAGGCTGAAAGCAATGGCACAGCGACGATTCGGTGAACGCATCGTGGTGGCGCACCAGCACCACGATGAGGAGCCTAACTCCGCAGGCATCTAGGCCTAATCAGCCGATCCAAGCACCAAGAGCTGACGGCAGCCTCGGAGTCCATTTTTGATGGCGAGCAACGGAGTGAGTGAGCGAGAGTGCGCTTCAAGGCCCTGTCCCTCCTTCTCCTTCCCCTCCCTCCTTAGTTTGTTATTGTGAGTATCTTCACCCAAGTAAGTCCCGACACCACCACAAATACGCAGCTGAGCTATATAGCTGCTCTGATAGTCAGCTGAACTTCTATTGAGTGCAGCGCCAACCAGACCAAACCAATTCAACACAACCCCTAACTGACCCAGTCAACGAGGTACAGACAAATGGCGATGCCAATACATGCTGCTTTGTTCCGAAGGGAGAGGACGCAAAAAGACAAAGGCTGCGTACTCTTGCATGTTTGTGATGTTGCGATGTGGCAGTAGCAACTTGGATAGTACTGTAGTAGCTTATCAGCTACGGCGCCACTAGCGCTTAGGTACCTGCGCACACGTGCCCACTACTACGTAGAGTTTGCTGATCGAGCAGCTGGAGTTCGCTGCCAGTCTGCACCTAGGAAAGTCGTGTACAAGCAGCTCTCGCTCTTCTTGACAATATTTCCGTCGCGATACACAAGGTCAAAGCCACCAACGTGTTCACGGACAACACCTTCCGATTTTCTAGTCAACAAAGTAGTAGCATCGAATATGAACACCTTTCACGCCAAATAAATGAAGCTACCACGTACTTGTTCTCTAAATCAATGATGTCGAGCATATCGTTCAGCATGCCGCATTTAAGTTGATAGTCCGATGATGTATTGGCCGAAAGCTATTTGGATAAATTTGAGTACAAGATTCTTAACACCAGATCGCCATTATAAACAAGTAATGATTGCAACTTACAGATGGCGAAGCATTCACTTCCAGTAGCCACGGCTTCAGGTTTTCGTCGATCATGACATCGTATCCGTAAAGTTCGAAGCAGTGTTTGTCATTCATGATGATTTTTTCAACACTTCAAGGTGCAAGGGTTAGATCCAAATAGTAATGACCTGTAAAACAAACAAGTACTTCGCGGAATACCTGAGCAGTGACTTGATGATCACAAGTTGAATTTCATAGAATAGTTTGTTGGTTCGTTCAGGGCCATGCTTCGACATCATGAACAGCTTCAAGTTTCGAAGATCCCATTTTCCTCCGTGCTATCGATTACATAAAGTCAGCGATGAAAAATTCATCCAGGATGAGTCATTTATGATATCTCCATAAAGCCATAGTACCTTTTTGTTGTAGTTTTCGGAAGTTTTCTGGACAGCAACGTTCGTCAGGTGAATGAAAGAATTAGCGATGTCACTGTGGTTGTTCGAGTAGCGTGAATTTGTGAAGCGCGCGAATCCGCCACGGAAAAGATAGATCTCAAGAGGGAAGAAGGATGGCACGAGCGCGTACAGACGCAAGTCGAATTTCTTGCCGCCAACAAGGTACGGGTTGGATATGTAGCGCTGTACAACATACGTCTCGACCTGTTGGTTCTCAGGTCGCCAGCGAAAATCTGTTCGCCAATCGCTGATCTGGCTCAATTTTGTAAACAGAAAAATACCTTTTCCTTGTGCTCTACGTTAACGTAAATCAAAGCAATCGTTATAATCGTTCCCTGGGAGCTTGCTATGATAAACAGCACATACTTGCCAATGGGCTTCATGATCCAGACCCCCTGATTGCGCTTGAACTCCTCTACAAAGATAGCATACTCGCCCGGGAGAATATACGTAACAGGAAAAAAATCGTACGAGCCCAGAGCTGTGTCAAGCTCAGTTGTCGTTGTGTCGTCCGACCTAATGATCAGTGCCACCAACAAGTCATAGCCTGTAAATAAGACAAACGGGTGACATATACGTAATACGCTGCGAGCACCTTGCTTTCTTGTCCATTTGTCGTTTTGCGCGTTTGAGGTTCTTGATCAGCAGGTCTTTTCTGCACAACTGTACAAAATCACGAAAGTGGGCACGAAACTCGACCTCAATCACTAGATGAAGCGACCTATCGTATTCAGTATCAAGCCCAATACCTCTCGTCCATTGCGATAATGATTGACTCGCTGCGAATTTTCCAGGTGAACGGTATCCAGTAGGTCATATATGTACTCACGATCGGCCCAATAAAAGTCCCAATCATTGTCCGTCGTCTCTTTCCACCCTCGGCGAAGCAGCGTGTCGTAGATTGTATTGCGAAACGTAGTTTTAAAGCGCAATACAGTGTTGCTACTATTAGTTGCACTGCTACTACTGGTGGAGGCACCGCTTTTTCCCTTTGGTCCACCCCCAGATGTCGTCGCCCCGCTCGTGTTCGATCCAGAAGCCAAAATCGCATTTTGGCGAGATTGGCTTGGGCTGCTAGGCTCACTGCCGCTGCGAATTGGTCGGGCCACTCTGGAGGCACCACCACCCCCTCCAGCACTGGATGGGTTTCCATCGGCTTTCTTGTCTGCAACAGGCATCGACACTATCACTACTAGAACGAGTTGTACGGGCGATCTTAAAGTCTGTGGACGAAACGCCGCAAAGCCGTTTTATTTTTCGACTGACAAAGCTAATATATTCCGTGCTCCTTCGATACCTTCGCAGGGCTTATGTGAATCGCAATCATGCGCGACAAATTCTAGGTCACGTGTACTTTACACCTCCCATAAAAGTGCGTGGGTCGGGTGCAGCACCATTGAATTCGGCGTTAGAAAAGTCGAAACCAGGATTTTCCTCTTGGAACCGCTCCAGCATCATTTGTTGTTTGGTAGCTTCTTGTTGCATTGGGTCCAACTACAAAAAATAGATATCAGAATATGCAGCGCACTTCTTGCTCGGAAAATACGCCACTCACCTCTCCATGACCAACGAAAACACTAGGCCAGATAAAGCCCTTCTTCATTTTCTGTAGGTTGATGTTCAGTTCTCCCGAGTCTACAAAAACATCGCAGGGTAGCTCAATGTCACACACACGGCAGAATATTCTCTCATCGACAGAATAAAATTGCTGCTCACCCAACATCCAGTAGCTCTCCGCAACTACCACGGAGCTCGCGAGGTCGTGCTGAAACAAAAAGTGTCAACGACTTCCAAGTCAGATTATCGCAATAGAAATTCGAGCCGACAGCTCGCACATTAAGGAACTTGTCCGTGACGCCACGCAGCCCCAGCGTGACGTGGTTGGCAGCGATGTCGCACTGGATTTGCTGCGCCGTGACGCCTGGTGGAGGCTTGATGTAGACGTTCACCTCCTCCATCGACTGCTCCCACTCGTAGATGATGCGGCCTGCACCGGTAACAGGAATACGGGTTAGTCTAAGCTTAAGAAGGCTGTAAGGGCGAGGCAGTGCACCATCGTGCTTGAACACGCGGCGGTTGCTTGGGGTCGCCATGGTGATCACTTTGAGATCCCGAAATGCTGTGTGAAAGCCTTATGTGTACCGTTTTTTTGGTACAGGAGCTTTTTGATGTAATGCACTACATGGTATTGTGCCTTTCTCGTATTTTGGCTAATCTGACCAGGTGGTATTTATTCTTTATTATTTTATAATCGAATTTGTTACGGTAATATTCAAAATGTTTATTTAAAAAATTATTATGATTTAACTTATCGTGCCAAAAGGTAGGTCCTTAGCTTAGCGGGGTTGGTTTAAAGGCCCGATTTGCAGGACCCCCACAAGAGAATTATAATACAGTGAGACCCCCCGTTTTCGCGGAGGGTGGACCATAAAAAGGTTGACAGGCTAATAAGGTATGTGGATCTGCCGTTTTCGACTGGCATGAGTGTCGGGATTTCGTTGTACTTGCGCTTGAGGGTGCCCCGAACGGTGGATTCGCCCCCGGACTTGCAGTCTTGAATTTGGTAGTTGTCCAAGCGGCGAGGCGTTTGTGCGACCACGATGGCTCAGCGTGAGCTTTCAGACAAAGCTCGCATTTTTGAGCCAATGCCAGCATAGTATAGGAGAAGGGGCGACACGCCACTGCAGTACTCGTCAACAAACAAAATGAATGTCTTTGTATCGAATGATTTATCTTGGAGAACTTGTCATCCCTCCCCTAGGAGAGATGTGCGCCCCACTTGCGCATTAGAGCGTATCCCAAAGGGAATCCTCAGAATGTGCGGAGTATCAGGTTTAACAGTTTATTGGGGGTCACCCTCCGCGAAAACGGGGGGTCTCACTGTAGTTTGATTGAGATCCATACGTAATGCCCCGGAGGTCCTTCGGAAGACCTCAGCCATAGGGTGCCTGCCAAAACCTACATAAAAGCATTTTTTTTTGTGCCTCTTCGTTTTATACCCCTTTTTATCTCGGACTGATCACCTTTTATAACCCTGTGAAACCCGGCCTGAAAAAAGAGGTCCAAAACTGTGATTAAATTTTTGTATCTGATCGGTTACAAGCGCACATACATCTTCAAAATTGTATGCTTTCCAAAACAAGACACTTTCTCCGTGGACAAATTTTGCTTACGTATCTCTATATCTAAAGATCCAAGAGGCGCGAACGCCCCCCCCCCCCCAGAAAGCAACCCCCCACGCGCTTACTTTGAGCTGGTCTGCCGATCTTGTTAGAAGACAATGTCTTCGGCACCGACGGTAGATAGCAGGCGAGCTCTCGTGTTATATCTCATGGCTCATTCGACACGACGGGCCTCAGCGACGCTGAAGGAGCTGTGCCGGCGCTTATTGGAAGAGTTGATGCGGGTGGAGCACGCCAGGATCGTGCGCATAAGGCACTACCTGACGGCTTCCTGCATTCCTAAGCCCGAGGTTGCCCCTTGGATGTACATCTGGCACTTCGGGTCCGACGAAAACATGATGAGCGTGACTAGTTTTTGCAGGTACACTAGGTGGACAAATAAGTTGGTGATCTGTTGGTTTATCCGCTGACGCTTCCGTGTCCTATGCTGAGGCAGATGATCGTTCGACCGATTGCTAGATCGCTTCGCGCAGTACTACGCCATACCAGCCTACAATCCAGCTGGAGGAAGGCCTAGGAAAATGCAGCAGCACCACCAAGTGCTTGGGCTTCTCATGGCATTCTACGTGGGTTCGATGGGGCAAAAAACACTCAGTCAGAACTTTGGTTTGCCCCATTCGATGCTTAGTAGAGTACTCATCGCCGCTGAGGCTGCCATGTCAGCAGCGTTGCGTGGGTTTCCCCCCGCGAGGATAGTTTGGCCAACCCTGACCAGGCAGAAAGCCTTATCCAGGCTTACAGCTGCTCACGACCCCCTCCTCCCATTTGCATGGGGTTTCATCGACGGAAAGAACTATCGCGTACGTGCCCGTGGTGTGGCGTTTTTAAAGGAACTATTAATCAAGGGTTAAGTTAATTGCGTTCGCTGATCTGTGTACTTGAGATGTGCAGGTGCAGGAACCCCCGCAAGTAGACATTCAAACTGCTCACTATAATGGATGGCTCCATAATGTGTTCGTTACCGGCACGCTCTGCTTTTCCGCTGATGGACTAATAGTTTGGAGCAAAGATAATTGCCCTGGTAGCTGGAATGACTCTGACACTAGTCTTCAATTTGGGGAGATTCTCCTCGACCCGATCCTAAATCCCGACCCGAGGTATGGTGTGATAGCGGATAGTGCTTTTCCATGCGGTGACGAGATGGTCGGCCGAATTATGACCCCGCTGAAGGAGGGCGATGTGGCCAGACTAGTTCCTTCTGTCCGAGCTGCAGCACTCAGGAAATCCAAAGCGATAACATTCGTTCGCCAGGCGGCCGAGTGGGGAATGGGCTCCGTGGACAAGGTATTCCACAGATTGTTGCATCCTCTTCCGTACGATAAGGAGAAGAGGAAGCAGGGACTTGACAACTTGTTTAGACTTGCAAACTACAGGGTGATGACAGTGCAAGTGAGTCAGATACGTAGGACGTGGATCCATGGCAGGTTCGACAACTCATGATGAATTAGCACAAATACATATTCAACGACAACTTTTTTCCTCCGTTGTGACTACTGACTCACTGCTTCTTTAGACTAGCTAGCAGCATCATCATCTGCTCGTGCCGTTGTCTCGCTTGTTCGCGGTCAAACGCGAGTCGCTCTTCGAAGCGGCGTTTATTCTCCTCGCGATCGAGCTCTAGTTTAGCCTCTTTAGCAAGTTCAGCACTACGCTGTTCCTCGCGCAACTGTCGCGCTGCCTGTGCGTCTTCCTGTCTGCGTTCGAGAGCCGCCTTAGCTTCCGCACTGCGAATTCGCTCGCGTTCATTCCGCTCACGCTTTTCTGCTTCACGTCGTTCGTCCCGCTCACGTTTTTCTGCTTCGAGTCGTTCGTCTCGCTCTTGTCGGAGTCGTTTCTCTTCAGTTTCTGCACGGCGATCACTATCCTTTTGGAATAGTAACAACATACCCATATTGTATCCTCCAGCTGATGACTGCCTCCGCGCAGCCTCCTCGATTTCTCTCTGGATTTCGTTTAGGCGCTGCCGCGCTTTGATGCGTTTGTTTTTCGAGAAGGAGGGGGTGCTGGATGTTTCGTCGGGCATACTTCTCTCCGCAGGACTTTTTTTGGCGCTAGTATTGAGCATGCCTTGTGTCATGGCCTCGAAGTTGTCGCGGAATACACGTAGGTCTTGCCCCCCCAAGCGATTGCTACTCACACTTAGACGGTGATGAAGTGCAGCTTCTCGAGTTTCATCGCCAGCTCGCTGCGGGTTCCGTCGAAGCTCAGGCCCATCTGCAGATGCAAATGTGGGTATAGGCTCGCGTCTCGAACTGCGCGGCCTACCTGACCCACGAGCTGTTGGCGTCGGGACACTAGTCTCCATAGAAGAAGTATGAGACCCTCCTCTGTCCAACCGAGGCTGGGCCGACGTTGCCGAAGTGGGCGTAATAATCCTGGACGGTTGTTGAGGTGTTGTTGCTGTAGCCGATGAATGTACCGGACGTTGGTCCATGTCCTCTGCAGAAACATCCGTTATGCCGTCGTCGCCCGAAGACGACTCGTTCCCAGAAAACTGATAGGCTCCTGCCAGTGATACGTCAATTGGACCTTGGTCAGTCAGGATCGTACCCAGGGGCTGCGTCGTGGGGGTCGGTGGCGGTGAGCGCTGTGCGTACTGACTTACGTCATCGGAGGATCGGGAAGTGTTGATGTCCTGAGCGTCTGGCTCCGTAAGAAAGTCTTCGTCGGCTTCGCCGTCTGTAGGAGACTCTGGATGGCAAGTGCCTTCGTTTGCGCCGCAAAAGTCACCGCCAGCATTGTTCTCGGGGGCAGATCTTGCAACCTCGCGTCGGCTTACCCCCAACATGTCCTGGGAGCCCTCTTCTTCGTCATCCCGAAGCGCGGCGTCATCATCCCCTTCGTCGAGGCCGTCGTGGGACGTGTGGACGCCCCCTTCGGCCTCTATCTTCATCTGAGCCGCCTTGGCCATCGCCACTGGACGAAGCCGAACTGGTACTTCCCCACTGTCTGTGGGCTTTTTCTTAGAGTACAGGTTTTTGAATTTTCTGCGCAGGGATTCTACATCGCGCTCCGGGGATCCCCTGGTGCGTGAGGCGTTATAATGAAGAGCGACCTGCTCCCACATATTCCTTCCAAGGGGCACGATGTCGTCGACTAGAGTACAGAGCAAGATTTGATCTTGTACGGAGTAGTTGATATATCCAGGGCGCGTGCCTCGCTGCATAAACAACCCACACAAATGATTAGACGACAACTATGACGACACACAGATGTAAGGTGTCTTTGCCAGCCTACCCCTGCCATTATCGGCGCTGTTCGTGTCGAGGCTGAGAGAAACTTGACGAATGACGGGAGAGCGCAATGATATTTTGCTTGAAACACCTTGATTTTCATACATGTCGATTTCACTATTAACAACTGCAACATACCTAATACCTTGCGTTGACTATATCACATTGTGAAAAACCTTACAAGCTCTGACACGCGTGCTCTGGCGAAACCTTGAAGGACCGTCGCGGTCACGGAGTGTTATTCGCGGGACAACTGGCATCGAAGCGAAGGTACTGAATGTACCTGTGTTGACAACCTTTCAATATGCACCGACACACGAACCACAGAGTGTTTCCATACGAAACAGTGATCTGCTCTCCAGCGGCGACGCCCCTCACCGTGACCACCACCACCGCTAGGACGGTTCCCGCTTGAACTTCGTGGAATCGAGCCACGGGATCACAAGAATGGTTGAGGAAGCTCATCAGAGAGCCGCCCTCCATCGCGTCGATGCCTATATCCTTGTTGCCAGTCGTTCGGGCCGTCGTTGGTGGGACCGTTCCTACACGGCGGCCAAACAACTGCAGATGCCCCGTGTACTGGCCGATAACTTCTCCGCCGGGTATAGGTGTAGTGGCCACCACCCCGCGAAGACCAGTGCGAGTACTACGAGCGAGCAGCAGTGACGGGCTTTCTTGGAGGGAGTTGCCACATTCCCCAGCAACGACGCAGTTGCGCTCACGACAGAAGCGAGATTTTTTCGCGTTCAGGCTCGTATCGGCACTGCAGCGGGTTTTTCAGCCACAACCGGCGCCTTTCCGCATCCCCAAACTCACTGACGGGAACTTCCACTTCCGGGGGTTATACTGCTCCTTCAACTTCTTCACTTCCGCTGGTCACACCTCGGGGATCCATACTTCCGCAGAAACAGCACGATCTTCGACGTGTACAACGCTTCGACCTTTTTCCGCTGATGCGGGGATCATCGACCCCACACACGTGGACGGCGCGTGCCGCGAAGACGACCGGAGGCCAGCGATAAGCCATAAAGCGTCGGAGTCGTACCCACCCGACTCGAAGGCCTCTTTGAACCACCTGGGAACTTCACCGACGGGCGTTCGTGGGGGGCTTGTAGGCTCAGACGGATCGGGTTGCTTGCACAGACTGAGTGTCCGCGGGGCGAATGGAGCCTTGGGGAGGTTGAGGCGATGAGGGCTCGCAGACGATTCTTGCGGGCAAGCCGCTATCGTGGACGCCAGGGAGTCTTGGGACAATGATGCGTGGGCAGATGTCTGATTCGAGGGAACCGGGGACCATACCATAAAATATCGGACCTGAGGACTTTATCGGACTTGTGTACTGAACACAAAATCGTACACCGTACGAACATTTTTGACTGACAGTAACTTTTGAGCTATAGTGCTTAGGGGAAATCAAAATTTGATGTGATACAGTAACGTCTAGTTTATACTAGTAGGCTTTATAGGCGTGAGGAAATCGCTTGAAACTGCCTGTGGGCCGAGAAAAGCCCTCTTAAGTGAAAAGCATAGAATTGGCCTCGAGAGCGATGTGCTCACGAGACGGAAAATTCATAAATGAGGCCAAGCTTTTGCGGTCGTCCGGATAACTGTACAGACGTCCGGATAACTCAAGAATACCGAAGCCAGTCGTTAGTGAGCGTTTTTATTGGTTGTCTCTCAGCCAGTAAAAACTTGCCACATCTCTCTCTCAGATTGACTTTCGCCGCGCATGAGACCTTCGGCCTCAGTCTCCCTTTTTTCATTGCTAACGAGCGGACCTTCCTTCATCTCACCGACCGGAGTGACATGCGCCCCCCCCCGCCTCCCCAACCACCCCCCCTCCACCCTCCAACGATGTAGCTCAACTGGAACAGCGTAGGGCTTCTGCCCTAGGGTGCCTGTTCGAACCGGGCCATCGTTATCGGTAACTACTGGATACTGGGTTTGTGGGAAGGTACATTGGAGGGCGTACGATGCCATGGAGATGGTTTTTAAGGGAGATTATGTATTGAGTGTTGGTATTGAGTCGAGTTGCTGCTCCTACTTATTAACAGCATCAAGCACGTCTTGTGTGTAACCAGGGGAAGGATCTTGGATTGCGGCTGTCTGGAGAAGCCGCTGGAGATGCTTGAGGATAGCGCTGGAGCCTCGGGATTTGATGCCGTGCTCGGTTTTCAAGTAGCTGAGGATGGCATCCTCAGCGCGCTTCCCCAGCTCCAGCACTCGGTCCCGATAGTCAGCTGCCGCAGAATCGAGAATAAAGCCGTCGGCGATGAAGAGTTTCATGTAGGCGACAAGAAGCTTGGACTTGGACCGCCGCTGCTTCGGTGCTCCTCTCTGCCAATACGGTTCTTGTGCGTACCAGGTAAACCAAGTCGCATGTAGGTGCGTCGCTGATCCTCTCCGTTTCTTTTTCTTTGACTCTTCACTCACCTCGGATCTGTCTTCGTCATCTATGATTCTCTTACGTGCAGATGGCGCTGAATCTCCATTCATCCTCGCTTCCAGCAGATCCATGCGAGCGTTCTGCAGTTTCGAATTCTCGATAAGGTGCTTAATGACAGCGGCTTGATGATCAATCACTTTTTGTTCGTAGCTTGGCTCGCTTGGCTTTTGTTCGGGGTTGCATGGTTGTGTGTCGTGTTGGGTGCTATTTTCACAGGAAACAGGAGCTTCCGCAAGGTGTGTCGACCAAGCTAGGAGGTCAGCTACCGAGCAGCCTCCATGAATGACACAAGTCTCGACGCGCTTGATGGCAGGGCTTTCTGGGTTCAAGTTCTTCAGCAACGGGTAGTACCTGAGGACACAAGCGGTAAGTACGTCGAGAACCTTCTTGCTCATGTTGAAGCTCTGTCTTTAGCTTGTAACAGGTGGCGAAGAGTATACGTTGGCCACTTTCAATCGCTTCCAGTGTTTGGCTGTCGAAGCTGGACAGGTTTTGAAGCTTGACCTCAGCCTTGGGTTTGTATCCGCTGAGAACCTTGGCGATCTTGTGGTCCTCCCTGCTGGTGTTGAATATGTAATTAAAGCCCTTGTTCGTTGTAGTCAGGTTCCACGCACCCCGGTCCAAAATCCAACGCGCTGTCATTCCGTCGCAACCATTCGCATGCTGGGCGCCGCCTCGGCGGAAGGAGTGCGACGTGAGTGTAGCCACAACACCGGCCGCGGGAGCGACACGGTCAAGAACCCGGTTGGCATGCGAGTAAATCGTCGGCGTCGTATCCACCCGAGGCGCAGAAGCTGGGGCAAGAAGCCCGGTAGTCTCCGGCCTTGCATTTAGGAGCTCGACTAGCAGGACATCGGGAGACAGCGTGACAGAGGTCAGTTGAGCTTGGTCGGGACGGTTGTCGATGAGAGCGGGGCTTGGTGCAGCTTGGACGACCAGGGCGAGACCGACCGCGAGCAGAGGACACGTCGCAAAATCCGTGTCAGGAAAGAGCGACAGCCCTTGCTCCTCCGATGTCTTGACGCGGACCAAGCGAAGAAAGAAGACACCGGCAGCATCAATGGAGATGTTCCGTTTTCGGATCATCAATAGGTCCGACGCTCTCCCAAGCAAGTACCACAAGAGGCAGATGAGAGTAGCATCTTGGTAGTCACTTTCAGAACATGCACTTGTATATAAATATACTAACATTTTCCTTAGGTCTGCTTTCGTACATGGTGCGGCTTTCGACACAAATCCGCCACCATCCCGCTTAAGACAGGAGTTGTCGAGAGTTTTCCCCATTTTGAGTAGACGCGACTCTAGCGCCGTTCGGTGCTGGGGAAAATGATCTAGGAGCCAAATTTTGGCTTGCCGATAAGACTGCATTGCCATGTTTTGAGCTAGCATTTTACCTTTCTTCCCCTCACTAAACGCTAGATGCATTCCAAACTTATCCATGCCACACACGAAGGCCTTACCGCTCTCATCTACCTCTATACATTTTCTTACATATTCCTCGTCAACTTCTTCACCTTTCAGGAACTTGGTAAACGCTGCCACCGCAGTCGCCTTAGCACGTAACGTGTTGCCAGGCTGCAGTTCCTCCAAGCCCGTTGTGATGGTCCGATAATGAGTGATATGTTCATGATACGACGAGGACTTGAAAAATGAATGAGCGTACACATATTTCTCGATGTTATCGGACTTGATACGTCCGATCGAATGGGGTGAATGACTTACCTAACCCTATTGGAGTTGATTAGTGAAATTGGTTAAATTTGGATCATATGATTGGCCGAAAACTAACTCCTCCGTTCTGATTGGAAGGTCAATAGTATACAAGACCCAAGTAAGGTCCTATAAGTCTTCATATTCATCCATATCGCACACCTTTGTTTCCCGAAGGGAAATTATCCCATTTGCTTATTGATTTAGTATTCATCGGGTCCACATACAAGACCAAGTCAAACATGCCGCGTCAGACATCTGGAAGCCGCCTGCCAAAGCTGTTGTAGCTGAGCTACAGGAGCGTCGTATCGTGTGGGTACAAGACCTCGACCACTACTCCAGCAGACCTTTGCTTGCGGTTGAATACGACGACACCGACCCTTTTAGGGATGTTGGGGGCTCAGAAGCAATTATATCCGTGGCGAACTTTTAAACGTGCTATGGCGCGATAAGAACCGACTAGTGTGGGACCTATTAACCCTTTCACTACCAGACCTTTGGTAGAGACTGTTTGTTGTCATTACGAGTTAGCCAATACGAAAGCGTTGCGGTGCGTATAATAACCAATGGCTGGTGCTGGGGAGGCGTTAGCAACACACCACAAAAACAGATGTGACCGCTGTAAAACACCACCTAAAGCTAATTGCAGGTTGCAAACTCTCTGGTAAAACGTTGCAGGCTAGGAATAAAATTTAGGAAAATAAAAAGTCAGCGCAATGCCTCACCGCATGGATGGCCCGTATTGCCCGTGCTGCCAAGCCACCCCCTGCGACTGGGAGACGTATGGTGCCGATTTGGTCGGCAGCCGCCAGCGACTCCAGCGACTAGGTTAGTCTGCGAAGGAAAACACACTTGATTGAAAAATTATGTTTCTACCATGTAGAATAATCTTTTCCGGAAAACGCAATATCAAAGCAGATGCATACAGCCCCCCTATATCGTGGATCTCGGCTTCAGCTAGACTCCTATCAAAACGCTTGACTAAGCTGCGTGAGCGCCTCTTCGCTCACATCCGCTTCCCCACCCAGGTCGGACAAAGAGGAGGAATTGCGTTGCTGCTGCTTCGCTCTGTAATTCGCCTGAGCTAGTCGGCGCTTTTTCTTGAACCTGTTGCCAATGTGAAAGAGCTTGTCTTGTGCCTGTCTGTACCGTTCTCCGCTGTCAAGTCGGAGAGAACAGTGAGCGTTGGTCAATCCCACACACAGTCGAAACTAGTCGTAAGCTTACTATATTAACCCTTTCACTACCGCTAAAAAAACTGGGCTTATGTGCAATATGTTGTCTCTACCAGTGAGAATCCAATGCTTTGATTGGTCAAAAGCCCTTCCCTAACCCTATTACAAGGAGCCCTTTCGCTTACATGCAATATATTGTCTGTTAGGACCAGTGGTATCTAACTACCACTATCCCTCCACTAAAGGATTAGAGTCAGGAACGGAGCGTTTTAGCGGCCGAAAAAGCGCTGCGCAGACTCACATTTAGCTGGAGGCAATCCTGAGACCCATGGGTAGGGAGCGAACACAATAACCCAGGGCAAGCACACAGCACTGCGCCTGCTGGACAATGGCTAACGCAGCGGGGAAGTGGTGCCATTCATAGTGT
>BSXT01001118.1:0-79970 GCA_030267785.1 Phytophthora fragariaefolia | reverse complement strand
CGGGAACCTACTCGGGTGTGCAGTGCGACATCATGGTGAAACCCACCGGCGGGTCGGACACGCAGGTCGTCACGTTCGTGAACGAAGGCGCGTCCTCCACAACGTTCACCAAGTACAACGGCATTGAACTCGTGAACAATCCAACGACGGCAAGGAAGACTACTAGCATCGTCCACTGCAAGTTTTCCCGAACTCTGTCGGTGCCAACGACCACGACAACATCCATCACAGCAATCGATTGCAGCCACACCATCACCATCACGGATTGTGACAAGCCTGAGCTGACTCCGGGCGCTCAGTGGGGTGTCTGCGGGAACAAGTGCGCCGGTGATTCGGCGCCCGGGCTGTACGAGTCGTGCGGCGGCATGGTTGTGACGTCCACCATGACCAACACGGTTATGAAGGCGGTGACGGTGCCGACGTGCTGCACCCAGTGCTCACAGACGTTGACGTGCAACACCGTGAGTTCAACCAGCATCAAGCGCTGCGAACCTCCATCGCCCACACCGCTTCTGCTTGCGAACTCGATGGAGTCGCAGGTGGACAGCTTTACCCACACGAGCACGCTCGTGCTTGTGGGTGCGAGTGCGATGGTTGTGGCTGTGGCCTTGATTGTGTTGAAATTCCGCACGGGTGCTGCTGTGGGTGCAGCTGAGGACCAGACTGTGTACTATCCTCTAGTTGACGACTAGTGTCGGTGGTACTAAGCGCATTGACGTTCTAGGTTTTTTGGCGTAAATTTCGGGTGAGTTGGAAAAGTTGGCTTGTTCAATAGTAATCCAGTGTAGGATAGTCCTCGCTATTGCTATACCCAAAGGTTTCCATGACAAGTTTCTGACAATCAGGTTTCGTACTATCCTAACCACTAACTTTGCACTATTATAGCTGGCCCGACTCAGCACTTTTCTGCTCGTAAATGGGTGATGGCACACGATATGGCGGATTTGAGTCATCCCGTGACAGGTGTTGGGTTTCAGGATACCTGGGTAATCGTCGTCCCGGAACACATTTGGGAGAGTGGAGACCTCAAACTATCGCAGGTTCGTCACGCAGCGGCGCACCTAGCCGCTCGTAGTGGCGGGTCACGCGTGCGTTATGATCTCGTAAGTCACAGCACGCGTGCCAGCAAAACATCCCTAAAAGCAATGCTTATCGTGCCCAACAGGCAGTCCTCGGATCTCGCGATCTTCGACCACTGGTCGCATCGCGCCCCGCCATGGGAGACCGTTGCCAGGATTCCTGCTGCAAGGCCCTCTGCAAGTGCATTCCTCCGCTGGAAACCGGGCGGTTTCGGCAGGCATGCACCTAGTAGCCCGTGCATGTCACTTTCGCTTTTAAGCTGTGCCTGAGACTCGCCAGTGCTCTGCTTGTCCTGAAGGTGCCTGCTGCACTATGCGCTGGGGCACTTCGCTCCTTGCGCTCCTGGCACCGGCGCTGCGGGCCTTCGCCGATGAGGTCAACCCCGACCACCTCACTGGAGACGTCTGGGAGGACGGTTTGCTTCGGTACCGCGTCGTGTCGGACACGGTGGTCTCCGAAAATGTGACAACTGCCGACCTACCACTCGCTCTCATGGGCGCATCTGATGATACAAACTTTTGCACGGTGAAGAACACGTACACGCTGGCCGTGACAGTGTCCAAGTGCCTGCCAAGCAGCGAGTACGAAAAGTTATGGAGCCTGAAGCTTTCGTCCATCTCGAATGCAAGGCTCAGTTCGGTGTCGTTCACGTACCTGGACTGTTCGACTTCTGTCGGTGCACCAAGCGCAATCACTGCTGTCTCTGGGCCTCCCAGAATGGAGGTGATGAAAGGGAAAACGACCCCCACTGTGGCAGGGGCTGTAGCTGTTCGCGTATGTCCAAATCTCGATTGCTCGGTGCTGCCTACAGATATCGTTCTTGCGATTTTGCCTAGTGTGGATTTGGTCGTACCAACACCGCTTACCAATTTGGTGGACTGTTCGAAAGAACTAACGAACGCTGTTTCGTACGGCGACGGACAGTCGGGTGCCTGCAAGTGTCAGTGCCCTAACACACCTTTCGCCAGCAATGGAAACCCAAGTTTCTGCTCGTGTGCATCACCGAAGGGTTTACTAAACGGGTCGTGTCAAACATGCCCGAACGGCAGGGTAAATGGGGTCTGCACATGCTCAGGAAGTAATATGGGTTGGATTGGGAGCATCTGCTCAACATGTCCTTCCGGATCGAGTGTCATGAATAGTGTGTGCACATGTTCAGCAGGGCGAGAAATGGTCGATGGGCAGTGCACATGTCCGTCAACCTCGACGTTCGATGGTAGTGCGTGCGTATGCTTGGGAGGCCAAAGCCTTGTCAATAATGTCTGCACTTGTCCATCGACATCGACTTTGACGGGAACCGGGGTCAGCGCGGTGTGCCAGTGTCCGGGGTCAACAGGGTTCATCAATGGCGTGTGCTCCACGTGTCCGTCGGGTTCGAGTATCGTGAATGGTGCGTGCACGGCTCGGGAGGACGATCACTCGTCAATGGGCAGTGCACGTGTCCGTCAACCTCGACGTTCGATGGTAGTGCGTGCGTATGCTCGGGAGGCCAAAGCCTTGTCAATAATGTCTGCACTTGTCCATCGACATCGACTTTGACGGGAACCGGGGTAGCGCGGTGTGCCAGTGTCCGGGGTCAACAGGGTTCATCAATGGCGTGTGCTCCACGTGTCCGTCGGGTTCGAGTATCGTGAATGGTGCGTGCACGTGCTCGGGAGGACGATCACTTGTCAGTGGACAATGTTCGTGCCCAGATGGGCAGGAGTATGTGAACGATAAATGCGAGTCGTTGTGTTTCTGGAGGACAAACAATGTTGGATACGCTTGTTCTTGGACTGATCGAAGGAAAACCTCGCTCATGTTGACTGAGGATTGCAAGATAAACGCACCTGCTGCACTAGATAACTATGTCGCAGATAAGCGTTCTAACAAGTATGACCTCACGCTCAGTGACCCTGTAATCTCGATTACTGCCACTAAACAAGACAAATTGACTGGCGTAACGAGGAAGACGAGTTGGAGAAACTATTTGCTATCTCCGACAACGCTTGAAAACGAAATCAAGTTCAGTACGTTTGGTGTATTCAATCTCCTGATGACAGCGAGCGATTACGATAAGATTGCCCGGTGCTCGGGATGTGTGGCAATTGTTGACAACTATCCACCAACAGCCGAAATGAAGTGCCAAACGACAGTGAGTAATACACTCGCCACCGCCGCATCGTATAAAGATGGCAAGCTCAATGAGGCAATCGCACAAGAGAATAAATTTACCGACTTTTACAGCAACGGCAACATAAAAAATAATGACGTTGGATCTAGCGAGGACACTGGTGCAAACGAGCGTTGTGACGACCTGACAGCCGAAATGCAGGACTTTTTTACATCCTCTGTGTCAAAGCTAGCCTCAGTTGACAGTAGATGCTTTGATAACAACTTCGCGGGGCAGTTACTTGACAGGGCACCAAAAACGAATCCACTGGTGTCAGGTACACAGAGTGATTTGGACAAGTTGCAGTGCATGCGTTGCTGTTCCAAGGCTCTCACGCTAAAGGAGTACTATTACGATTACAAATGCGGGTCGGATTCCACTAACACTGAGAAGAAGATAGCGACATCAGACCAATGCGGCTTTGACTACTGCCTCAGCATGCCAAGTGACACTCTGGTGAGTGCAAGCGCAGCCATCACGGACAGTGTTGCTCGTGAGACGACAACGGTTCTGGGTGGGCTACCTACATCCGTTGCGCCAGCTTCAAATGTAATACACCGCAGTATCACGTGTACGGCAGTAAATATCGGCTGCTCATACGCCCCAGCGTTGGGAGACTTACTCACGCACACTTCATCGTGGAGTGTGAATGGCTTGGATTCATACAATATAAAGGATACGTATTCTGGCGCTACTCAGTTGACTATGAAAACTGGCATATTTGGAGTGATTCAGCATCTTTGACGTTCACCGACGCTCGATCGACTGTGTATGTGGAGGCGTGGACTCATTGCGGGCGAGCATACCATGACACTTTCACTGTTGTGCTTCACCCGCATAGTCCGCACAACGTGTGTGATACCTTCAACCAATTGTGGATTGAGAATTCACCGACTCCGCGGACGAATGACCAGTTACACATGTGCACGTATCCAGGAAGTGATTTTGTGATGATGACTTTTACGTATGATAGCGAATCGGACTCAACCCACATCGACGACACTGTCAAAGGAAAGTACACGGATGTAAAATGCTACGTGAGATTGACAGAAGGTGGTTCTAGCAACCCTGAGAGCGTTAAAGAGGCTGAACTGCCCCTGGCATGGGCCGGAACCAATTCCGAAGGGATCCAGATATCCAAGCAGCTAGCGCTTGAGCTTGTAAACGACCCCGAGACCGCCAAAACAACGGATGTGCTGGTAAGATGCGACTTCACGTTCAAGTACTTCAACTCTGACCAAACGACAACAGATCCGTGCCGCCATCCGTTTACTATCAAGGATTGTGATGCTCCTGAGCTGAAGACATCCAACCCTGATGCATGCAGTCCCCCGAGTAGTTTTCCAGGTCCATTCGAAGCGTGTAATGGGGATGTGTTCACGACAGTCAGTGATCAGTCACAAGTCCTGACAGAGCTGAAAACGGTGAATGATGAATGCTGCAGCAAGACACTAAGTTGTGTTTCATTACGAGAATCAGTCACGGATAGTGGCGTGAAGCGGTGCGAAGCTAGTCCGCCGGCACCAATGGTGGCGATGGAGTTGCGCGTCGATGATGAAGCCGGTGGTGGCGAAACGAGACTTGCCACGTCAGCGTCGCCATCTATGGTGGAGCTGTTTGCTGCAAGTTCCCTGGTTGCTGTCGTGGCGTTGATCGTGGTTAAACAACGTATGGCAGGCGCTGCGCGTGGAACCCGAGAAATGGACGATGTCTACGTCACGCTGCTAGACTAAAGTAGCAGCAATTGCATGTGAGGGCGCTCGGTGGTGGTGTGACTGTATTACGCACAGGTTTCTTTTATTGCATTGCGAACCCCCTGAAATCGAGCAAGATATACATGTACATGTTAGTATTTGAGAGTACTCTAGCGTATAACTGTAGTATGCTCGAGCACCTCTTCCCTCTGTTTGCACAACACCCTCCGCTCAGAAGTAGTAAAATACAAACAACCCGTACATCCTCAGTCAATACATTCATTGCTTAGCTACTCCTAAGACTTTCTCACCAACTCAAAAAGGCGATAACAGTATCGGTCACTAGACACGCCCAGCAGTTGACTAGTGCAGCAACGGATAGTACGCGTCATCCACCGTCTGAGCTGAGCGCGAAGCCACCACTCGGCGACGAACGACAACAAGTGCCACCACAGCGATCAACGCCGTTGCACCCAGCAACGCTGTGGCCGCGGGGTGCTCCTGGGTAGTGGCCGTCAGAAGTACAGCAGCGTAATAGCTGTAGTCACTTGCGTAAGCACTCTCCGAGTTCGGCTCGCAACGCATGATATCGGCGTTCTCATTCGGCAGATCCAGCAGCGCAACACACGACACCTCCGTGTCCTTGCAGCCTTGGCAGCACGGCTTCTCACCCGTCTCGACGATCGTGCACTTATCGTCCGCCTTCACAACAATGCCCCCACACGCTTCATACAGTCCGGCTGTATCGTTATCGGCGCACGAGTCGTACTCGCACTGCGAATCGGGGATGTCGAAGGCCGGACCCTTACAGTCCGAAATGGAGAAGTCACGCGTACACGTTTCCGTGCGCAGAGTCCCGCTGAACAGCTTGTACGTGAAGTTGCATGCCACATGGAAATCCGTGGCAGCTTCAGTCGTGGCCTTGTTCAGCATCGTCACGGCGAACCGAGTGACGATCTCCGGGGAGTTTTCCGTCACACTCAGGATCGTCGCCGGGGTGCGGCCTTCCAGAGCACCCGAGCACTCCACCTTGGACACCTTCATGCGCAGCTCATCGCGAGAGTACTGCAGACCCACGTTCGGATGGAAATCAAACGTCAGTTCGGCAAAGTCGCTGCCCGGGTACGCGCACATACCAGTGCCGATCGGCAGCCTCGACACCGACGTCTGGTACCACATGTCGTTGAACTTTGAACACGCGCTCACGGGGCTGTTTACGTGGAGGTGCACGTAGAAGAAAAACCGACGAACCATGCCGCACTGCGTCCATGCCTCCAGTATGATCTTCGTCTCGGGGTTCGAGAATGTCAGCACGTCGTCGTTGTCGTACACGATCTCGCCGTACTCTGTGCGTCTGCCAGTCTTCCACAGCTGCCACGACTCGCCCTCCCCGACGATCTTAAAGCGCCAGTAGACGTAATCCGTCACCTCTACATGTCCGTATGATGGCGCAACGTTGAGCTGCTCCGTCGTGTCGATCAACTCGGACAGCTTGGCTCGGAAATCGCACTCGCCGTCAGTCCCACCGAATGAAGTGCAATCGAGCGAGCGGTGGATTTGAGTCACCGTCTGGTACGCCTGGTCCTCCACTTGAGCAAGCACCGACTCGGACTCGGCCTTAGCGTCCTCAGTGATGCATGCGGTCACCGTCGCCAACGTGTCGCCGTTCATTACGAGACACTGCTCGAACTTGCACTTCTGGTCACTGTCGCCGTCACAGCTACGCACGTCGTAATCCGAGCCGCAGCGGTAGTCCGTCCACCACTCTTTCAGCGCAGTCTCCATCTTGCAGCACCGCTTGCACTGACCGGCAGGTACGGGTTGGGCCGTGTTATCGCATTCTGCTAGCTCGGTGTCGAGAGTTTTGTGCTCTTTGCCTTTCAAGAAGGGGTTCTTCTTCACATGCTCGCTGTTCAACAGATCGTTCATGACTTTATCCTTGTCGAAGCACTCCTTCGCCTGACTGCAACCACGCTCCTTGTAGTCCTTGTCGAAGAAGTCACGCCGACTGAACGACTCCGAGTCACACCTGTCACTCTTCAGACTGCACGCATCGTTTGTAGCCTTGATAGCGAAGTCGAAGTACTGCAACGCAAGACCGTTCGCCTTCTCCAGATTCGCTTCCGTTAGTTCAGCTGAGTCCGTGCAATGAACCGGGTCAGCGATTTCGTCACAGAAGCTCTTAGGGCACTGTGTCGAGGCCTTCGGGCGGTTTTGATCCACGATTACAAGGCAACCCGAGCAAGTTGCACTCGAGTAGTAATCGTAAGCGTTAATTTCGAGATGGTACTTGCCGAACGACGTGAACTCCATATCGTCGATCTTGGCATCACGGTTCATCTGGTAATCTTTCCACGTGATCACCTTGTCGTAAGTGGACGTACTGGGCCCAGCAGCCACCACCGGGTTCGAGCTCGACGCCTTCGGGTTGCTGCGTATGACATCCGCAAACGTTGGCGGAAAAGATAAACCGTGGCCGAAGTCGCCAACAATGTCGTATCCTCTGAACTCCCTCATATGCTCTCGCTCGGCCTTCAATGTGATGCGTGGGTTCATGTATCCCTCTACGATGTTTTCTCGCTTGTCAGCCACGTAGCCGTCGCTTGGGAACGGTACGGGTAGGCCCCAACTAGTGGCCACACCTTTGAATGAACACACTGGCAGATCCGACTTCACCTCGTGCTTGAAACCGTTGCACTCGGACCAAACGCACGGACACGGCTCCTCGACGATCTTGTTGCATGCAGGGCGGCCATATTCGTTCTCAGCCATCTCGTAACCAGCGGGGCAATTGCAGAAACATTGGCGGGCACCGGTCGCGTTCAGGTAAGTCACGGGGACGCCGTTGTCCAGATTGGCACAGTGCAAGGAACGCGTCACCGTGAACGGATTGTACATGAACAGATCCACCGTCTCCTCGAGGTGGATGCAGTTCTCGAACGTGCCCTCACAATTGGTGCCGCCGTTGCAGATCTGGAAATTGAACGTCTTGGACACGTGGGCACTAGACTCGAACTGCATCACCTCACCGTATGAGACCTCTCCCGTCACAAACGAGACGACGGCAATGGGCTTGGACGTAAGAGTTACATCTTCATCAGCCAGGTTGATGACGGTGCCGAGACCGGGGAAGGCCTCCAGGCGCTTGAGGTCACTCGGCTGCACCTCGTTGGCGAGCATCATCGGCGCGTCAACTATTACTTGTCCCGGGTATTCGTCTGAGTACCCGGTTCCTCCTTGGTTCTCCATGGTCGGGTCTTCAATGCCACGCTTGTTCTTCTCACTGCGCTCTTCACACGCACCGGGGACTATGGTCGACTGGAAGGTGATGGAGAGCTTGTCCCCATACGCATTGGTAGCAATGCTCGTCTCCACTTGCTTCACCCACTGCTGCACAACCTCAAGGGCCGAGTCGTTGAGGCACTTGGAGAAGGCCAGCACCACGGTTGCTTGCTGGCTCTCCTCCACCTCCTCCGACTCCGTGCATGCGATGTGGCCGTCAGCTCCCACGATTTCTGAGTAGTAGTTGTTCTGCAGGGCCGCCCCATCAGCCACCAGCATCGAGCTGTGGAGGTCGTAGGGCATCGCATCAAACGACACGCTTCGCTCTCGGCTCTCAGCCAACAGCGAATCCTTGACGCCCAGGGACGCGCGCATGGCCACTGCTCCAAGCGGCAGCTGGAGCGCGCCCATGGCGAGAACTCCCAGTAGCTTCATGACCGGTGGTGAGGTCGATTGGCGTGCTGGGAAGGTTGTGAGCGGGTAGTGGCGAATTCGCGAATGGCAATGACCTGGTCGAGCTGCGGCCGCCGTCCTGCATTGAGGTACTTGAGCGTGAAGCGTCACGGACAACTGCAACGAGGCTCTCACGTCCGCTGATTGCCAAAGATTTCGCGTGGGGAGTCGCCGTTGACCCGCGATCTTTGCTTTGATTGACAAGCATAACGGGCGTTTGATTGGCATCGATGATTGGCATGAGGGGTCGCTTCGCTTGGATTTCTTCTGCCGGAAACACGAATCTTGGCAGTGCTAGCAGCGCGAACCCTCTCGATGCCTAGTGCCTACGTCGCACGCAGCACGATCTTTAGATTGTGTGGGAGCGATCCTATCAGTTTGCTGAGACTTTGGCCTCCACTGAACTCGGTCGGATGAAGACCAATGTGATACTCAGTGAAACACAGCTGACAGCAATATGTATTGATCTATTGCGCCGCATCACAGCGCACTGAGTGGGCGTACTAGGCCCTGGTCTGCAAACAGACCTTCGAGGTTGGCTCACGGCTCGCTTGGCCTCGGATTTTGAGATCCAGCTGAAGGGTCGGGTGGTCGTTGACAAGCATGCGTTGACAAGCATCAGGAACGGGTGGCTACGAGGCTCCGGGAGAAGGCGCGTGGAAGTCCATGGAACCTCGAGAGACGACTGGGCGTTTGGTATCCAAATTGGATGCCTGTGCTGGGTCGTGGTGGTTTGAGGTGGGCAGGACACCACCATGCACACCATGCACGGACGTATTATTATAAATACATGTACATGTATGTTCGTCATTTGGTGGGCAGCAGCCACATGGTCGAAGCATTTGCAGAGGCACTGCATGGCGCGCTGCACATGATGGCCGGGGCAGGTTGGGGTTGCTGTTCACGCGGCTCCAGGTGGGCGCCGTCTTGGGTGCCACGTGTGCCTCTGATTCGAAGACGTTGCACGCCGCGGCTGGTTTACCGGACAAAGGAGCTCGGTACAGTATCACCTGATGCAATCGCTAAAAGGCGCAGAAGCCGCGCGAGCAGAACTGTGATTGCCAGCTTAGTTGGGGTCACGGACACACAGCAGGATAGTGTACATGTACTTAAGTATGCTATTGTGGCGAACGAGTTTACGTGCCGTCCGCACGGTGAGAAATGCACCACATTGGAATTACCCGCAACACCGCAGCTATATCTGCAACATGCAGCTCACCAAAGCCCCCCCGCCGAAACCTTCAGCCGTCGGAGTCGCCGGACCGCGCTGCCGAGCCCGGCCGCCCACCTCGAGCTCTGTTGCCGCCAGCCTTCGCTGGTCGCCAAGTTGAAGCTGAGCGCGTTGTGGTGGGGTCCACACCACCGGCACTGCGTGGGGGCGACGCCACGTGCGATCCTGTTCACCGCCTTCCACTTGCCCGTCGGCGCTGGGCGGATAGTGGCGACTGCAGCGTCGACTGCCCTTACGTTGCAGCTCGCGGCACCGCGAGCCAACGCCTCGCCACCCTTCGCAGTACAGTGGACGGTTTCGCGGAAAGCGACTGAAAAAAAAAAAAACTGACAACAAAAAAAACAACCGAAACGGCCTGAGTTTGCCTTCTTCAAAAAAAACCTGGCAAACCACCAAAAAAAAATCACCCCAGGCCGCCACAACGAAGGCTGGCGACTAGGGGGGTGCGCGCCATTATTAGCCGGCGCGTTTGTGCCATGTTACTTCGTGCGGTCGAGATCGGGCTCTTTGCTTTTTCCCCGTGCGCGCCGCCCGTTCTTTGGCGCGACGATAAGATTCCAGTATGGGGAGTCAGTTTGTATGGCGGCGAGTATGGGGAAACTGAACTCCGCCCTCTCGCTCTCTCTCCCCTCCCCCGCCTTCTCCGCGACAAAACGGCCCCAAGCCGCCACAAGGAAAAGAAGACCGCGCGCCCCGATCCGTCCAGCGCGAGCGAGCGAAGCGAAGCAGCGCCGCGCCCTCCCAGTCCGCAAGTTCCAGCACAGCCAGGCCCGCCATGAGCGCGAATTCCGACCGACGCTGGAGCCTCGCGCGCGCCACCGAGTTCTTCAGCGGGGACGGCAAGCCCGACATGTACGTGCCCTGGGCTCCTTGTGCTGCTGTGCTGCCGTGTCGCGCTGACTGACGCGCACTTGGGACCGTGCGGTTCGCAGGCTGGACATCCGCGGCATGACGGCCGTGACCAAGGGCGCGGCCGGCAAGCGCGACAAGTTCCGCAAGAGCGTGTCGCGCTGCGGCGTGTCCATCTACGGGCCCAAGCACTCGGCGTCGGCGTCGGAGGCCGCGAACCGCGAGAAGATCTTCATCGAGGACCCGCGCGCGCCCTGCCTCAACATCGACTACTCGAACGACGCGTACCGGCTGCTGCCGAGCTCGGAGAAGTTCTCGGCGCACACGGGCGTGTGCCAGATCCTCGGCACCAAGTGCATCCGCGGCGGCAAGCACCGCGTGCGCGTCGGGGACATCATCCGCTTCGGCAGCGTCGGGCTGCTGGTCACGGAGATCGACACGGGCGGCGTGGGCCCCAACGACGCCACGCTCAGCCCCTCGGAGGTCACCAGCCTCATCCAGCGCGTCGTGTGCCACGACGAGGCCCTGGCCGACGTGGACAGCGGCATGGACACGGACGACGAGAACGGAGACGCCTCGGGCAACGACGAGTCCAAGCCGCGCTCGTCGCTCCAGCGCCAGAGCACCAGCGCCATCTGCTACGTGTGCTACGACGAGACCGAGGACGACAACCCGCTCATCGCGCCCTGCAAGTGCTCGGGCGACACCAAGTACATCCACCTCAACTGCCTCAAGCGCTGGAACACGAACGGAGAGAAGAACGAGATCTGCACCGTGCTGGACGAGAGCAACGCGCGCACGTGCTCCATCTGCAAGGCCCCGTACCCGAGCAAGACGCGCCTGCCCAACGGGAAGGTGCTGTCGCTGCTGCCGGACCGCCTCAACCCGCCCTGCATTATGTTCCAGGTGGTGACGAAGCACTCGTCTTCCACGCTCAATCTGTCTACGCGCTACCAGCTCAGCTACAAGATGCTCATGGACAACGACATCCACCGGCCGCTCATGGTGGGGCGCTCGTCGCAGTGCGACCTCGTGCTCAAGTACCGCACGGTGTCGACCATCCACGCCGAGATCCACTACTCGAAGGGAGAGTTCTTCCTCAAGGACGCCGGCAGCTCCAACGGCACGCTGCGGTACATCTACCGCCCTCTGACGCTGCACAACAACCAGTCGCTGCACGTCAAGTTCGGCCGCACGGTATTATCCATCAAGCCCACGAAGAAGATTCGGCTCCCGCACTTCTTCGGCACGGCGGGTCACCTGCACGGCAACGGGTCACGGTTGGATGACAGCGGTGTTCAGGACGACGACGAGCTGTCCAACACGTCAACTCCACGAAACAATAGAATCCGATACTACGCGGCGCAACAGCAAGTGCCGGCGTCGCAGCCGCAAGCAGCGCGCCAGAACTTGCAGACGCAGATGCAGAACTTAGATCTGTAACGTCTCGTAATGTGCGCGCTCGTTGGCCCGGACCGGATCCCGTTGCGAGTGACTTTCCGCCCCCGCCGCCATCGGCCGAGCCGCTCTTGTACCATCACCATCAAGAGCCGATGCTTGGGATATCGACCACCTCGACACCATATCGACTCGACTTCCCGCGCCTCTGTTAATTACTTATTCGCCCCAGAGATCATGAGAGAAAACATCAGAAAACGCAGAAACAGCAGCAAAAGAGGCCGGTAGCAGAGCAGATTGTCTGCCTGCACAAGAAGTGACCACGTCGCCTGAATGAAGAAATGCAAAACAACAGAAAAAAGTGAGCCGTAAGATGAAAATCGGTAGTCGTGTGTCGCTAAAATGCTAAGCAGGCCAGGCTGGGTAAGGAAAAGCAGGCCGTGAAGCCGGTAAGGATAAGGGGGGTAGAGGGCTCAGTGCGTTTGGAGCATTCATATTTCACATTGTAATACAAGTATGCGAAGGAATGAAGGACTTCGAGCTCGACATGAAGAAGGAATACAATCTGATCAACACAATCAAAGTAAACGACATTTACACAGCGAATTCAGTCTATGCAGGCAGTACATGTACTTTGTTCATCCCCATGTTTTGCTACAAGAACAGAAAGGGCTGGTTGTGATATGAGCTTGCCTAATCATCGGTCAAGTTCGATTCAAGCACACCGATGGCCATGGACTGCAGCATGGCCTGCTGGAAGCGAGCAGCTAAGGTGGGATGCGCCTTCTGCATCCGCGCATAGTGCGACTTGCTCAGAAAGAAAATGGAGCTGGGTGCCTTGGCCTGCGCAGTGAATTGGTGTCGCTTGTGAAGAATCATTTCGGACGCACCTACCAGACCTCCTTGACAAATACGAGTGATGCGCTTGCGTCCACGAAAGCCGGGGCCCAAACCTTCGTGGATCTTGGACGGCATGAAGACGTCCACCTTGCCGTACCCAATGAAGTAGACACCATTTACAAGCCCACCAGCTCGGTACAGAGTTTCACCTTCCTGCTTCAGCAAGTGCGTCACGTACATCTCGCCAAGCTCGCGCGTAACCATAGCGCCAGCTAAGTTATCAGCAGGGGGCTGCGTTCCGTCGCTCTTTGAAAGAGCCGCCTTGTCCTTGCGGGGCGAGCCGTCAGGGCAAGGCAGGAGCTCGTCTAGCAATTGCCAGTGTTGACCTTCGTTGCTACCGTTGCCCGCCAGCGCAGGAGTCGATTCACTAAGCGGAAGTACACCTTCGGACACCAGCAGCTCGTCTTCACACCACTCCAATGCCTTGTCCAGAGTGTCAAAGACTAGTGATCCCGTACCCGACCCGTCCTCCTTCTCGATTACGTCGTGGACCCGCAGCAACCGCTCAGCATCACTCGGGACACTTGCAAAAATGAGAGCAATGCCGTGTTGTGCCAGAAGCTCCTTCGTGGCGTTGAAGCAGCTCCGCACAGCCGTTGCATCCACACCGCTTACCTTCTCAAAATCTAGGATGAAGTAGCGTGTGCGAGCTGCATGCAGTGCCGATGGTCCGCTCTTGCCAGCTTTGGGCGTGGAAGAGTAGCTGTGAATCTCCTGGTCGTCAAAGACCGAATCCAACGTGGCGAGGTCATCGTTGAAAGTATCCGCTAGCGACCGTGCCACATACGGCGACGGGGCGTGGCCTCGCGTTAGCAAGGGAGAAGCACCAGATAGCGTGCTGGTTTTGGCTTCCTGCTTTTCTGAAGTGGTCACCAACACATGCCGACGCACTTCATCCATGACTTTGACACTAGAACCGAAGAAAATGTAACCTTCGAGCTCCAGCGTAACGATGGACATACGCATGTTCTGAAGTAGCACACGCTCACGAAGGTCACGCTCGACACGCGAGCGCTTCATCACGCGGTGGACACTCGAGGTGGCGATGTACGAGTAGATAAAGTTGAAACCGGCGATGATGATGCCAACCACAATACCCAACTCGAGGTTCACGAACACCATGGACAGGAATGTGAGCCATACGATGCCATACTCGCGCGGGAGGAGCTTGTTGCGAGCGTGGTAGAGCCACTCGAGCACGAGATCGAGACACACGAGCATCTGAAGAGCACCGAAGAACATCTTGGGGACATACGCGATAATGGAGAACGGACTCAGAACGATAACGATCTCGAGGAAGAAAACGATGAGACCAACGTAGCGGCTCTCAAGCTTGCCACGAAGCGTGAAAATGGTCTGCGAGAAGAGGTACGAACCAGTGAAGCCGCCGCCCAGACCCGAGAGCAGGTTGCTAATGCCGACGGTCTGCAGCTCGTGGTTGTGGTCGAGCGGTTTGCCCAGCGCCGTCTCGACAGCAGCCACATCGAGCGACGACGAGAAAGCCACGACGAAGTACATGGCAATCCACGTCGGGATTTGATCCGTCAAGTGATAGAAGTTGATCTTGGAGAAGTCGTAGAACCCGTAGATCTGCGTGATGGTGCGCGGCGACGGCGGTGGCTCGGCGACCCAGCCAGAGGCGCGGGCTTCGTCCAGCGACGTCCCCGTGACAAGCAGCAAGCCGTAGAAGGTGATCAGCATCGCCGCCAGGCAGCAAGGCATCACAGCCATGTGGTCCCAGCGCGAGTTGACCCAGAAGATGATCGTGCCTGCCACGACGCCGGGCACGGACAGCACGAGCGCGTCCCAATCCGCGAGCTTGATCCAGTCCGCCGGCTCCTTGATGCTCTGCGTGGTCATCATGGACAGACCGGCCTCCAGCGCGTAGAACCCGATGAAGGCGAGGTAGCCGCCGACGACGGGCATGGGCAGGTACTGCACGAAGCTGGCGAGGCGCAGCTTGCCCGTGACGATGAGCGCGGCGCCCAGCACGGCCGTGGACACGGCCATGGTGAAGAGCGTGGTGGCGAGCACCTCCTCCATGGAGAAGTCGTCCCCGCGGAGCTCGTGCAGCGACTTGATGATGGACGAGCACATGGCCGAGAGGAAGATGAGGCCGGCGTCCTGCACCTGGCCCATGGCGAAGGGCAGCGAGCTCACGCACGTGAAGCAGATCTGGTGCACGGCCGCCGACACGAGCACGAGCTTGACCAGGTCGTTCATGTAGGGCTGGAACTCCGGGTCGCGGAAGATGATCTGCGCGAAGCTGATCATGAGCGGCACGAGGATGACCGTGTTGAGCACGCCGTAGATGCCGATCTTGACCCTGCGCTGCGTGGGCGAGAGCGCGGGTGCGTCCCGCGCGCGCAGCAGCGGCGAGCTCTCCAGCACGTCCACCACGAGGTCGTCCATGGAGCCGGCGGCCGCGCCCGCGCGCCGCGGGTGGTACGAGTGGCGCGGCGTCTTGAGGCTGCCGCCGGCCACGGGCGGCAGCCCGCGCAGCGACCGCGGCGTCGAGCCGTCGAACGTGCGGCTGGCCGGCGACTCGGGCGCCAGCAGGCCGCCGAAGTCGCGGCGGCCGGGCACAGGCGAGCGCCGCGTGCGCGGCGTGCGCGCCGTGGCGCCCGTGCTGTCCATGGAGGAGCGGGGGGGGAGGGCGGAGGCTCGAGGTGGCGGGCGCGGGGCGAATGGAGAACTGTGACGCGGCCGCCACGCACGCCGAGGCCCGTCTATCGGCGGCAGGGATGCTCAGGGCTCAGCAGCAGCTCCGGACGTCTGCAAGCAGCAGCGCCGCTGATTGCTGAAGCGCGGGCTGCGGTCAGCTGGTCTCCGCACGCAGAGATCGACCAGCGCACGCCGCGGCGCCGCGCTGAAAAATTGCGGCGCGGCATCGGCGCCCATCAAGCTGCGCAGTAGGGCGTCGACGCTCAAATCTCCAGGGCGCGTCGCCGGCTCGCGTGGCTGGCTACAGCGGCGGATAGTGCGGTGACTCGCCCATGGAGGGCGGTCGGGATGCGCCGGCCGGCAGCACCGGGCCGATGATAGGGAGGCCGGCGTTGCCATAGCAAGGGCCCCCGCTCGGCTGCACTGCAGGCTGCAGAGCCTCTGCACGCAGCGGCGGAATGGGGCGCGGCGGCTGGTGCCTGGGCTCGTCTCTGCGTGGATCGACCTGCTGGCGGGCGGCTGGAAGCTCGCCGAGCTGCAATGGACTCGTGCACATGTGCGGACGGGAGTTCCGTCAGATCGGCGGTGGTCCGCCCTGCTCTTCCGACGCTGCAGCACGGAGCGAGCCGGCGAAAGTTGACGCCACACGCGACGAGTGATGTGTCTAGCCTGGGACAGTCGAGAAGCCGGCAGCTAGCAATTTTTCGCGGCGAGCAGACGACTTCGGGCGGCGAGCTGGTTGAGGTAATGCTCTTCCAGGCCGCAATCAGAGCCGATGGAGAAGAACTACGCTCGTTGGTGCCACCTATCCATATTAGCAGCTTGCCCAGTGTACTGAGCGTCGAGCAATGCACTCGGCCGTTCTCGACCGTTGATCTGCGAAGGGACGCGATGCTTGTCAATCAAAAGGATCGCAGGATCGCGAGTTCAGTTTGACAAGCATCAACTCCAGATAGATCTTCGACGTCATGCGTCTTGCATCGCTGCGCTGGGCAGTGGCGCTCGGACTGCTGGTATTTGCGGCCGCATTTCGGCCAATTCGACCGGCCACGTTGCAGTTCAGCAGCCGCTTGGCCGTGTCGCTCGCCAGCAACGGCACGTCCTTCATCGCGGCGCCAGGAGAGCTGCCCAGCGGCTTGCTCGTGGCAGAGCTTGCCGGCAAGAGAACCACGAAGAAGAAGGTCAAGAAGAGTGCTGACAGCAGCATCATGGTCGTTGATGACATGGTCATGTGCTCGCAAAGCCCATCGGCAGTCTACGACGGACAGATCGACGTCCTGCTGCTGTTTTCCAAGTGCATCGAGCATGCAGTGCTGTCCACGTTTGAAGCGTGGGCCCTCGATATGCAGAAAATCGTGGAGGGCACTGTAGGCTCGTACGAAGGCATCGCCCTTACGTTCAAAGCCTCAATGGTGACTGGAGGCTGCTCAGGAACGGCTTATGATGCTGCGGTAGAGGTCACCGGAGATGACTTAGACCGGGTCGCAGCATTTCCCGGGCTGGGCGACGTGTATCCGCTCGACATGGTGACAAGTTCAACCGACGGCTTTACTGCAGCCGTCACCTTCGCAACGGACGAAATTTCGTACAACGAGATCATCTCATTCGAAAACGTCAACCAAATCGCCAACGTGGTCAACTTCCAGTTGAGTGGCAGCGTCGAAAACTGCGAAGGTGGACCGGAAAGCTGTATCGAGCTGAAGCAAAACGACGACATTTTCATGTACAACCCATTCACTGTGACGCAGTCTTTAGATTGCGCTGATCTCGAGAATGGTGTTCCAGTCACGCTTATCGGCGACGATGGCTTGCGTCAATGCTATTGCGGCTGTCCTGCAGGCTACGAAATGAAGACAAAGGGAAATGATAAACTGTGCGTGAAAGTCGGGAATGCCTACGACTGTGTATGGAGCAAGGTGAGCGGCTATAAGCATCAAGTGAATACGAAATCCAGCGTTTGCTCTTTTGATCACATTGTGGACAAGTGGGGGATCCCGCTTCCTCTGCCGACCAGTGGATACGGCTCGAGCAAAATGATGCTGCTAGTCGATGGTTCGCTGGATCCACGTATACGCGTGTCTGCAGTCCAGACACAGAACCCAGAATATTACGCAGGATTCCTCATCCCCATTCTCGGAAGTGCTTCGTCGGTGTGGCCACTAAAGTTTTCTGAAGTGGTGGCAAAAGCTCCAAGCGCAGCAAAGTTTGACCCTATGCATTCCAGTGGTGATGATCTCCCGATTCACGATGCGGCGAAGACCTGGAAGGACTATCAGTCGAATCGAGCAGAGGCTCTGAACAGTATAGCGTTTAAGGACTACGGCAAGTACCGGCTGGAAATGGATGCCTACGACTATTACTCTAGTGCCACCTGCGTTGGCTGCATTGCCATTGTAGATATGTATCGGCCCCGCGCTACTACAAAATGCCCAGTTGGCTTTTGTGACTCAGTGTCAAGTACTGTCGACTGTGGATGTACTGCCGGGCTAACGCCTAACAACGTGGCCAAAGCAAATGGATTGGTCCAACAATATATCGATTACGGAGATCAAGCAGAAAACGATGGCTGCAGTGGTAACAACCGCTGTGATTTGAACCAATTTTTCAAGAAAAACTTCTTCGAAACGAAGTACTCTCGGTACTCTCACGACGAAAGCATTTCTTGTTTTGACCCAGATGTAGTACTTGGTGACATCTTGTACCACCAAAAGGTTACAATTAATCCACTTAAAAAGACTGATGGCACCTGCCACGACGTACTGAAGCCAATGCTGGCTGGTCAGTGCACTCGTTGCTGCAAAATGACGACTGCGCTGCGGGAGTTTTGGACGGAGTATCGGTGTGGATCTGATTTTGATGCGCGCTACTGCGAAGGCGACAGCGATCAGACGTGCACCTTTGAGCAGTGCCTCGTGGTTAATGGCGACACACTAGCCACTGTCACCGCTCATATCAAACCTGACGTTGCCGAAGAGTCCAAGAGAGTCTTGCAGCAGCTACAAGAGGAAGACTATCAGACCGTGACTCAAGTGCATCGTGCACTTGAGTGCACGTCGTACTATGGAGACGATGGCCAATGCACGTACATGGCTAAAATATCCGAGCTTATTGAGACCACACAAAGTTTGAATTTCGAAGGAGACTTTGATGTGAACAAATTTGTGTTTTGGCGCTTCAAAGTGAATGGCGACTCGGAGAAATGGCAATTGTGGAAAACAAGGCGCCAAACAAGTGCCGAAACGGGGTGCAATTGGGCATCCTGCGAAACGGTGTACGATAATGATGAAGTGCTGACGTTCTCCGACCCAGAAACAAAGATATCCATTGAAGCGTGGACACAATGTGGCCTTGTCCGCAGGTTTTTCTTCTACGTGCACCTCCACGTGAACAGCGCAGTCGATGTGTGCAAACACTTCGGCGATATGTGGTACCAGACATCAGTCTCACGACTTCCCATCGCGACTCAAATGTGCGCGTATCCTGGCAGCGATTTCGCCGAATTGACATTTGATTTTCATCCAAATACTGGCCTCCAACATTCGCGCACTCAGTTGCGAATGAAAGTTTCCGAAGTAGTTTGCACCGGGGTGTTGGAGAACCGCACTCCAGTTGAGATTCTCAAGGTGAACAGAGACTCACCTGAGATCGTAACGCGCTTTGGCGTGGAGATGTTGCGTACTCCAAGCACTGAGGCACTCACGAATTTTGACGTTTCATGCGACTTTATGTATCAAGATTATGCTGGATCCACCCATACGAAAACGTGCGGCCGCTCATTCTCCATTGCCGATTGCAAAGGCCCTCAGTTCGATGTACCTAACGCGAAGTGCCAGTATGATGCGTGTGCTGGCAACGAAAGGGCGGGTTTGTACGAAACATGCGGCGGATCGGTTATCAGGAGTTCGAAGACCAGCACGTACGTGCAATCGGGCGAGAAAAAATGCTGCCAAGGTTGCGCCAACACGAAAGTCATTTGCGCGGGGCTGATGGATCTACCCGATCCAGAAAGCGATCTCAAGCGTTGTGAACCTGCAGTCGCCCGTGGATCCTACAGCGACTACTACTTCCCCGTTTCACTGCTTGCACAGGCCTCTCATAACCACCCCATTGCCATGCTACTGCTCACTGGCGGTGCACTCGCTGCTACAGTCACACTCGTAGCGCTCCGCCGGCGGAGAACTGTTTTAAGTTCTGCGCAGTTCGAGTCCGACGCGTCCAAACCGCTCTTATCCTAGTACACGCACAGCTCAGAGGCCAAACCGTGAATCACATGCATGACGCCCAAGAGCCGCGCACTGTTATGAATGAACTCCGTCCTCACTTCAACTTGCGCCCTTTCTACGCCCGCCTCGGTTCACTCGCTGCCACACCACATGCACACAAATCCTCATGCAGCTCACCGAGTCAATGGCAGCGGCAGCGGAGGCCGAGGCGCCCGCCGCGCAGGCGACCCACGCGCTCCCGCGCGCCTCTCCGGCCGCGCCTCCACGCGCATCTGGTAGCTCAGACGCAGGCGCGTCGGTCGATATGCTGGACGCCGTGGCGCTGGCCGCGGCCACGCCGGGAGACGCGGACGAAGAGGAAGTGACGACGGCCGAGTTCTCGGTGGACCTGGCGGACGGCCAGACGTGGGCGATCAACTTCTACGAGTGCGCGGCCGAGGGCGACCTCGAGTGCCTCGAGGAGATCCTGGAGAGCGGCCGCGTGGGCGTCAACGACGTGGACGTGGACGGCTTCACGGCGCTGATGGTGGCCGCGGCCGAGGGCCACCGCGACGTGGTGCGCGCGCTGCTGCGGCGCGGCGCGGACGTGGGCGTGCGCACGCACGAGCTGCGCTCCACGGCGCTGCACTTCGCTGCTAAGGTGGGGGGGAGGAGGAGTCGGCAGAACTCGTGCTTTAGGAGATATGCTAACGTTTATTTTATTTTTTATGTGTTTAATTATTTTTTATTGATGCAGAATGGGGACGAAGAGATTGTGGCCGCGCTGTGCGAGGCCGACACCGCCATGGTGGACTGCTGGAACGTGAACGCGGACACGCCGCTCATCTGGGCGTGCATTGAAGGCCGCGCGGAGGCCGTCAAGGTGCTGCTGAAGCATGGAGCAGATGTGAACATGCTGAACCAGTACGGCGCGTCGACGCTGCTGTGCGCGGTGATGATCGGGGAAGACCCCGAGCAGGACGCAGAGAGTGACAAGCACCGCGCGGAGATCGTCACCGTGCTGCTGGAGAAAAACGGCGAGCTCGTGAACTTCCAGGACAGGGAGGGCAGCACCGCCATGCACCTGGCGGCGTCGTGTGGGTACTTGAAGTGCGTCAAGACGCTGCTGACGTTCGGAGCAGACATCACGCTGAGAAATGCCATTGGACAGACTCCACTGGAAGAAGCGCAAGACTCGGAGCTGCGCGAAAGCGGACCGTGTGTGGAACATCTGCGCGGCATCTGGAGACAGCTTGAAGAGGAAGCGGCGGCGCGTATGATGGCCATGCTGGAGATGGAGGAGGAGGCGGACAAGAACGCAGTCGGTGCTACTGGAGCAGGCAATACTACTGGTGGCAAGAAGAGCAAAAAGAAAAACAAGAAGGCCAAGCGCAAGGCGGCGAAACAGCAACAGCAGCAATTGCAGCAGCAGGACTCTGAACAAGAGCAGAACCCCGTCAATAGTGACAACACTCCTGAAAAAGAGGCTACAATTGAGGAACATACCAGTGCTGAACCTGATCCTGATGCGACGACACCAAGCAACAGTGTTCCTGAAGTGAAGGGTGACGATGCAAGCTTAGCCAGCTCGGATGAGGAAGACGATGCATCAGTGCGTGCTTCGTGTGTGTCCGTCATTCAGAGTGACGATGAGGAAGCGGAGGCAAAGGAAGCAGAAGTAAACAAAACGCAAGACGTCAAGGATGCCGAACCTGACGATGCCACGCGTTCTGCTGGTGCATGGACTACTGTGGGCAAGAAGCATCGGTCTCCTATAGCTGCTACTTCCACCAAAGAGAGGAGCCCGCCAAAGCAGGAGAAGGCTCTGCTGTCGACACCTACACGACGAAAGTCTGCAGTTACTTCCCCTCTGGAACCAGCTGCGCATCCTCCTCGACGGAAGTTTAACCAGCGACCCAGCGATGCTCGTGATCGAGTTTTGACCGGTGAACGAAGAATTCAACCCCAAGTAACGTCATCTTCCACAACGAAAGAAGTGCGAGCTGTTGCTCACGCCTCCGTCAGGACCCAAGAGGAACGTTGGGAAAAGTCTTGTGGCCTTATTTCCACTGGTCGTACATCTCGGTCAATCGCTTCGTCGTCGATTCTGAACCCCCATGCGCTAGCATTCCGATCACTGGGACTGTCCACTATGTCAGCTAATGCAGCGAGCGTGTCATCTTCGGTGACATCGATCAGTTCCAGCGGGCTTCCGTTTTCGTCTTCGTCCCCGTGGCGACCTGGGTTCGGATCTTCTACTATCGGCCCGTACGCTGTTGCTTCGTCATCAACGGCAGGTCTGCACTACTCTTCTGCTGGGCGACTCACTTGGAAGCAGCAACGTGCCAGTGGCAACCACCAAGTGGCCTGCGAGGCACGCGATCGATGGGTTGGCAAGTTGCGACTCAGCAACGAGAATGTGGCTGAGACGTTGGGATATCTAGCCTGCGGTCTATGTGGTGAACTCGTGAACGATAACTTGCAGTGCAGCGGTGGTGCGTCCAGTCGAGCTGGCGATAATACCTCCTCTGCATGTACACAGCTGTACTGTGCGTCGTGTCTGCAGTCATCAACCTTCCGGACGGCTGATTCGACCATGTTCAAGTGCATCAGGTGCCACGAAGCTGTAGCAAAGGAGTCTATGACGCGCAACAGTCTTGCGCAGGCCCAAGCTGCTGCTTTGGGTCTCTCCATGTCGAACTCGATTGCAAATGGAGCACAAGACGATTTGGCTCGGTACTCCATGGAAGATATGCAACATGCTCTGGAAGTTTCAGACCCGCGAGTCAGCGCTGCGGATCTGCGTGCATTCCACATGGTACCTGGAACTGGCCTGAGCACCCTGAGCAACGGCCAGCTCGAAGTGCTGGAAAGTGCCCATCAACTTGCTTTAGCACAAATTGTGGAGCAGCGCCTAGCAAACGCTCGTGCGCTTGAGCGCCTTCAAATGGAGGAGTGGCTGAAGATGCAGCGAGATGTGCTGCAGTTCACCCCACGGTAATTAAGGTCAAACACTCCCGTGTGCTCGAATAACATAGAATAGATAGATATGTTTTGATTTGTATTTTATCTTGTGCTCGTCGTAGATGATGGAGGGCGTCCGACTCCAGTCCCTCCCGGACAACAATCGACTCTAGTCTCAAGTAACAACATGAAGGAGCGCTTACGAATGTCGTGCTGGTGGGCAATCGTCGTAATAGATGTCGTCACCATCGCCAGTAAGGTAATCATCTTCCTCGTCTTCGTGACAGAGATCCTGTAGCATGCGAAGCTGTCTCTCGGCTCGCTCGCGCTGCATGGCAGCCGTCTTCTCATGCACCTTATCCAACAGGTACCGAAAGGCTACGACAAACCAGTCGCGCTGCTGCTCATTGATGGCTTCAATATCCAGTGTTCGTACCGCCGTCACAAGGGAGAAGCAATGCGCCGCCTTGGCGGACGACACCATGCCTGCTGCTCTAGCCCTAGCAAATACAGGGGTATGGTGCCCTTCTTGAACTGAGCTGATCTCGTCAAGCTGCAGCGAATCTCCGCTGCGACCAATCCACGAGACCTCTCCGAAGCGATCCACAAACACCCGGGTCTTGTGCGGCCGGCCCTTGCGGCCGTACTTCCACACAGGCAAGGTCTCCATGCGCTTCATAATGGTAAGCTCCACTTGCTGCGCGACACGCCGCTCGTGATCCCGCGCAAGCTCCACCAGGAACTCCAAACTGCGCTGCAGCCACTCTCTCTCCTCGGCACTCTTCGCCTTGAGATCTAGCGTCCGCGTGTGCGTGACCACCGACAGCGTGCAGCTAGCGTCGTCCAGAACCAGTGTGCCCTTGTGCAGCGCTCGCGCCAGCACACTCGTGGAGGGGCCGGACGTCACGCGGAGGATACTCGCGAGCGGGATGGCGTTCTTGGCCTTGACGCGCTTCTTCCCCATCGTCGTCGTCGCCGCCACGCCGTCCACGGCGATGTGCGTCGCGTGCGCCAGCAGCTTGGACGTCCAGCGCAGCGTGTCGCCGTTCTCCACGCACAGCGTCGTGGCGTGCGGCCTGCCCTTGCGCCCGTACTTGACCACGGCCGTGCCCGCGACGCACTGCAGCGCCACGCGGTACTCGGTCATCTTGCGCTGCAGCGTGAGGTCCGAGCGCTTCTGCTGCTGCTGGCGCGCGTGCGCCGCGCCCTGCACGTGCGCGCAGATGGCCCACTTGACCGAGATGGCGCCGCGCAGCGAGCAGCGCTTCTGCTGGCGCGCCGCGTGCACGACCTGCAGGAAGTAGGCCGCCCACTTGGTGGCGCGGATCTCGAACTCGAGCGACGCGATGAGGCCGCGCATGTAGCGCTTGGCGGCGCGCGGGCTCGCCACGTGGCACGTGGCTCTCACGTCGGCCGTGAGGTCTCGGGGGAAGCACGCGAGGAACTCGTCCACGGAGCTCTCGCGCCACATCTCGCGCGGCGCGAAGCCGCCGGGCGGCGTCCGCGCCTCGGCGCAGGGCTCGGCCTCGGAGGAGCTCGAGCTCGAGTCCGCGTCCGAGCGCCGCCGCGCGAGGTCGTCGTGGTCCCTGCGCAGCCCCAGCGCCAGGTGCTGCCTGCGCTCGCGCCGCAGCGAGGACACGGACGACCTCGACGACGACGACGACGACGACGAGCGCGTGGACTGCAGCGACGACGCGCGCGACGCGCGCCGCGGGAACACGCCCGCACACGCGGCGGAAGGCGGCGCGTCGTCGCGCTCGTCCTCGCCGCTGCCGCTCCGGCTCCTGCCGCGCTTGGGCTTCCCGCGCCCGCGCTGGGGCTGGAGCCGCGGCGGCTCCTGCGGCGGCTTCCGGTGCGAGAAGAAGGCGAGAAGACGCGCCGAGGCGGACGCGGGCGCCGCCGAGTCGGCTGCTCTGGCCCTGCGCCCGAGGCCCATCGCGGAGCTGCCGAGTGCCTCCTCGCGCGCAAAAGGCGAAGTGACTGGGCCCGAACGACCGCCCGCTCGTTTCAGCGCGGGCGCGAGAGAGAGCGAGGGCGGGCGGGCGGGCGGCGCTACCGTATTCGAGTAGACCGGGCGAGGTGCCGTTGAAGGGCGGTGGCCATGTACTCAGATAGCGCAACGCGAGGTGGCGAGAGCAGCGGCGACCGTGACCACGCTCACTCGAGAGACGAGGCGCTCTGAGCCCAAAGCTGCACTTTCGGGTCAGCGTGGGGACAAGAACGGGGCGCAAGGTGCAGGTTGGGGGGCCACGGCAACGGGCGGTGAAACGCCCCTCCCCAATGGAGAGCGGCACTTCCAGACCACCGAGGGATGCGGCGGCCGGCGAACGGACGCAACTTGTCGACTGCGGACGTTGGCGCCGAGTTTGCGCTCGTTTGGCTCCCGAGGGACAATTGGGCGCGTCGAGCGTGCGTGACCTCCCACGTCGCGTTCGAGCGGTTCATCCTGCTGTGCATCGCCCTCAACTCGGTCGTGCTCGGCGTCGTGGACTTCTCGGTCGTGGACGACAAGCTCCGGCCAGTGAGCTACGGCAAGAGGCTCGAGGGCGGCAGGGTCGTCGACGCGTACTCCGGGGCAAACCACACCGTGGAGGTGGTGGAGCACGTGCCCACCGTCGTTTTCACGGCCGAGTGTCTACTGAAAGTCGTCGCGCTGGGCTTCACCGGAAACGGGTCGTACTTGAGAGACGCCTGGAATGTCGCCGACTTCGTGCTGCTCTTCTCCAGGTACAGAACGCTGCTAGTGCTTTCACCTGCATATGCGCAGCTTCGAGGTTGCTAACCGTTGGTGGTACTGCCAGCTATGTTGCTGAGATCCCAGGCATGCCCAACATCTCGGAGCTCCGAGCGATCCGCGTGCTGCGGCCACTGCGCTCGCTGTCGGCTTTTCCAGGCATGAAGCGATTGGTTTCTGCGCTTCTCAATGCCCTGCCAGCACTTCGCAGTGTAGTGGGTTTGCAGGTGTTTGTTTTCCTCGTCTTCGGGATCCTTGGCGTCCAGTTGTTTGGTGGCCGAATGAGTCGAGTGTGCCGTTTGACCGAGTTTCCCGTAAAGCTACCAGCTGATGGAGCACTTTTGTGGCCGGTACCGAGTGAATATCTTGAGCAGGTTGTTGCAAATGCATCAGATTTTAGATGCCTTGACGCCACTCTTGGACTACACAGACAGCACACCGGGATACAACAAAGAGACGTCACCATGGCGCATACCCCAAGACTGCTTCTGGCCAGTGCACTATTCGGATGGTTTACTATGTGCTGACCCTTACCACGCAGGAGGACACCAATGCCCTACCGGGTATACCTGCGGTTCCAACTACGACGCGTTTGGAAACCCTCGTTTCGTCAGCAAAAAAGCGATGATAGATGCCTTGCATACGGAGAGGTTGAACTGGGGATATACTACGTACGACAACATCGGACGGGCAATGCTAACTATTTTTCAGTCCGTCTCGGAAGAAGACTGGACACTAGTTATGTACATGACGATGGATGCGTCCCACCCGATCGTCGGCGCATGCTTTGCTGTATCTCTTATTATTTTTGCGTCCTACTTCGTGATGAACTTGACAATCGCCGTAATCAGTGACGAGTTCAAAAGCGACACACCTGAAAGACGAGTTTCCAGGGGTGAAGTTGACGTAGCTTCGAGAAAGTTTGCGACCGACAGTGAATTTCACTTCAAGGAGACGTCGCCTCTGCATTGTCTAGTAACGCACAGGTATTTCTCGGAAATTATTACCGTCATAGTGATCGCAAATACAGTGGCTTTGTCGCTGGATCACTACTCAATGTCGCATTACATGGACACGAACCTTGAGTTGGCACACTTTGTTTTTCTATGCATATTCGTGTTGGAGATGCTACTGAAAATCTCCGGGCTTGGACTTAGACAGTATGCCCATGACAGATTTAACGTTTTCGATGCGGCTATTGTGCTGGCAGACTTGATCGAGGCTGCAGTTATACCACCGTCGTTTCTGGCTTCTGCCCATAAAACTTACAAGATTGGATCCATATCACTATTGAGAGCGTTTCGTCTCTTCCGATTGCTTGAGCTTGCTCGCAATTGGAAGTCACTCCGGGATCTTTTGCAAATGATAGCTCAAGGTGTGGCGAGTATCGGGAACTTTGGAGTACTTCTCTTTCTGTTCGTCTATGTTTTCGCATTGATAGGGATGCAGGTATGGTTGTACGATATGTTTTGTTGAACCAGCAAATCACTGACCATACCCTTCATTTCAACACAAGCTTTTTGGCAATACCATGCGGTTTGATAGATTTGGATATTCTACTCCTGACAACGTGGACGAATTTTGGAACGGAACTGTACGTGACTATAATGCATGATATTGCAGGGAGGTGGGTACAAATGTAAATAAATACTTTGCATTCCATTTTCCTTGCTCTGGGCAGGTACCTCGTAGTAATTTTGATACACTGCCGTGGGCGATAGCGACGGTATTTCAAATTATCACTGGAGATAGTTGGAGCACAGTCTTGTATGACACAATGCGTGGAAACGATATGATGGCAAGCCTATACTTTATCATTTTGGTAAGAACTAGTAATAATCCGTAGCAGTACTCCGACGGATAATGACTGACTGACCTAAAGCAGGTGCTTTTGGGTGATTTTATTTTGATGAATTTGTTTCTAGCTTTGCTCTTAGATAACTTCGAAGCCGCAGCTAAAAGTATTCTACCAAAAGATTCCAGGAAGTTGTCAAAACAACTATCAGTTAGAACTGTCAAAGTGTCACCAGCATCAACCAAGAAACGATTATCTGGTACTGATGACATGATGGCCCACTCTGCGATTGCCAATGCAGAACGACATCAGTGTCGCAAACCACCTCAACCCAATGACGTACCCAGGTCATCGGCCTGCGGTGAGACTACAATCAGCACCCACGGAACAAACGCATACACCTCGAAGAATTTGTTGGACATACCACAAAAGCGATATAACGGACCTGATGCCCAACACGTGACGTTCGCAAATTTTGCATCGGAGGAAACGTTTTGTGGGAAGTCACTTTATCTGTTCGGCCCAAACAACAAGATCCGTCGGTGGACCGCTCGACTCTCGACACACCCAATCTTCAACTCCGCGATGCTTGGACTGATTATCGCCTCTTCCATTGTGTTAGCTCTCGAAAACCCTCTGCATGATCCAGAATCGATGCTAATGAAAGTATTGTTGACTCTCGACAAAGTGTTTGCGGTGGTATTCCTATTTGAAATGGTCATAAAAGTGGTGTCGCTGGGACTCGTCATGAATGAGGGCGCCTACTTGAGAAGTCCGTGGAACGTAATCGATGCCTTCGTCGCGATCTTGTCGACGGTAGTGTTGTTCGCTCACGTATCGCCAACAAACAGCACAGCCAAGTCACTTTTGTCATTGCGAGATTTGAGAACTCTTCGTCCCCTGCGCATGATTAGTCGTCGTCCAGGTCTGAAGTTGGTGGTGAGTGCACTTGTCGAGTCCATTCCTGCGGTGCTGAACGTGGTTTTTCTCTGCATGGCACTCTTTTTGCTTTTCAGCATCGCCGCAGTCAACTTCCTGAAAGGCACTTTCCGCGCGTGCAGTGGAGACGTATTTGACGCTCTCTTGCCCGAGCAGAAGGCGTTTCTTGTGTCACCAACGCCTTGGGACGAACTATCCGATGTCCAACGTGGGTGATTTAGCAGCACTGTATGTGATGGGTTTCCAACGGGTGTACTGACGTCGCAGTATGCGTGCGAATGCTGGGGGGCAACGTGGAAGCCCGTGCTATCTAAGAACTTTGACAACGTGGCGTGGGTCCGCCATGCTAACGTTTTTCATCTTGTCGACGTCGGAGAACTGGTCGGAAATCATGAAGGCGGCGTGCGACGCGACCAGCCCCGGCATGCAGCCCATCGTCAACAACAACGAGCTTTGGATCGTGTTCTTTATCGTGTTCATGGTGGTCGGCAGCTTTTTCGTGATGAATGTGTTCGTCGGAGTCATCATCGACAACTTCAACACGATGAAGGCGAAACTTGGAGGTGATTTTTTACTGACACCGGAGCAGAAGAAGTGGATGCAGGCGCAGAAGTCGGCACAGCGAATAGGTCCCATTCGCATTCTGAAGCCCCCGCCGCAACGTATCCGGCGTGTTTGTTTCACGATCGTGCGATCTCACCACTTCGAGGGGGTTGTCATGAGCTGTATTCTGGTGAACACGCTGCTGATGGGGGCCCAACACTTTGGTGAGTCAACGCAGCAGCTGTATGCAACAACAATCGTGAGCGACATCAGCACCAGCATCTTTGTGGTGGAGGCGGCGATGAAGCTGATGGCATACGGCCGTGCGTACTTCGAGGATAACTGGAATCGGTTTGACTTTTTTGTGGTGGTCGGGACGCTGATTGGGACGATCGCGCAAATGTTCGCGTCAACTTCGTTGTGGACGCTCACAATGGTTGTGCGACTTATCCGAGTGGCTCGCATTTTCCGCCTCGTTGAGTCGTCGAGTAGTATTCGAGCGATCCTGTCTACGCTGTACATCTCGCTACCAGGGCTGAGCAACATCATGTCCATTGTGTTTTTGATTCTGTTTGTGTACTCGACCATCGGAGTGCATCTGTTCGCCAAGGTGGCGATGACTAGCAACATTGATGCTCACGCGAACTTCCAGAGCTTTGGCCGAGGTTTTCTGTTCTTATTACGCGCTGCGACGGGCGAATCATGGGATCACTGCATGTACGATTTAGCGTCGAGCACTCCCGGGTGTGTGAGTGATCCGCCGTACGACCCGCGCATGTGTGGCTTTAGTGATGCGGAGGACTGCGTTCCGTTGAATGGTTGCGGGAACCCTGTGGCATACATTTTCTTCTGCCCCTTCACGCTGGTCGTGGCGTACGTGATGCTGAACCTCACGGTGGCAGTGGTCCTGGAAGGATTTGCATCTTCTCAACAAGAAGATACTGACGACTCGATATTAGTGCCAGAGTTGCTAGAGGAGTTCCAGTACAAGTGGGCGGAAATTGATTCGATGGCAACTGGATACATTGGCGTTGACAAGATGCTAGAGTTTGTAAACTCGGTGACACCGCCCCTGGGTTGGTTTGGCATACCGCTACCGATGCCTCAGTTCTTTCGCTACATGTGTACGTGTGATGAACCAAAACTCGCCTTGATAGTTGTGCTTGTTTTCCTTACTCTTGTTTATTGTCAGATTCACTGCGTATCCCGCTTTACGAAGGCGAGCTTGTTTATTTCCGAGATGTCATTCTGGCGATGACACGAGAAATGATCAAACAGGTACTTACAATTGTCGGGAAGATTACCGGTAAAGACGCATGACTGATATCGTTTTCGCATTGGCTAGACGAACAACTGGGCGGTGGATGAAATGCCACACGAAACTAGTACTGGTCGTCACGCGAGGGGCCCATCCCACCGAAAACTAATGGGATTTAATGCCCATGAGTATCTCGCTGCACGCTATCTCCAGCGCAGGGTGACAAAGTGGCTTATTCAAAAGGAGCAACGCGAGAAGAAGAAAACTATTCGAATGATGAAGAAGGGAAGTAGAAAAACGCGAAAGAATGAAATGCCCGGGGAAACGCTAATACTCCCGATGGTTAAACGAGTGCCAACCTCTTTCCTGGAAGCAAGTTGCCAACATCCTAAACTGGAATTATAAACACGCAGAATAACTTGTTTGAGACAACTCTATGGATTAGTCGGAGTGGGGTCGTGTATGTCCATAACTAATGCCCCGTGAGTTCGTCTGGGTACGATGCCTCCATCAATAGAAGCACTTCTGCTACTGTGAGGTGGATACAGCCTGGCGAGCACTTTATCTTGATTCTCTGGTGCGCGAACCACCCGAAACACGCAAAAGCATAAACCTATAGCAAGCAGCATCACCGTAAAAGCGAAGACGGATATCCCTGCTGGGCTTGAAAAGACCCACTTGAAAACTGCGTGGGCAAACGTCTGATCCGTAAGTAATGCGTTATTCACGTCAGCATCTAGCAGCTCAAACTGCTCGGCTACCAGTTGAATAGAGATGGTACCGCTTGTGCTACCGGTTAATCGTCGGCGTGCGGAAGTTGAAGCTGCAATCGTTACTTCGGAAAAAGCTGGGTTCGATGGATAATCAGTGTGAACAATAACCCAAAAGTCTCCAGAGAAAGAAGAACTGATTAGCTCGACTACTTGAGAAAGTGACTCAGTGTCAACCCGAGATATATGCGTGAAGTCGTATAATGAGCGGGGTAAGATCTCGCTAACATATATATTGGGTACAACACCTCCATCTACTTCATCTGTCAGCTGGAGAGTAAGTTTTACTCCGATTCCAACTCTCAGGGGTTCCGGAACCCGAAACATCATCACCTGACGGCGCATTAACAAAACGTTTGCTGTACAAGATGAGCAGAGCAATGATACATTTTCCATCGCGCTCCAAAGTCTCACTAAATCGAATCCAGTTGGTGAGTTGCAAGCAAGGCCGGTCCAACCAGTCGAGCACTGGCACGTAGGCCCTGAATTTTGCATTGTGCACTGCCCGTGCCCATGACAGTTGACTGCATCACCATCAGTTCCGCATTTTTCCGGTACAGTTAGTGTACTTGAAGTGCTCGTATGAACAGCAGCTTTTAACTGAAACCGAAGAGCAGCCCCAGAAGCTGCTCGATTGTGGATTGCCACTTTGTAGCACTCTCTTCCTGTCAATTCAAACGAGCATGCCGTCCCTACATCAACGGTAACGCGTTGGGTACTGGAACGCGATGCTACAGCTTCGAAATCTTGCTCTGAAGCTACACTCAACGAAGGAAATCCGACGTCGTTTGGACCTCGCGCGAGAAGTACTGGTCTCACGGGAGTCTCGGCTTTAGTAATGTCATTCTGAATATGTAACGTGAATTCTACAGCTTTTGCGGCTGTGTCAGTAACGTCAAAAGAATAGTAAACCCACTGTCCAACTGCTAATGTCAAGTTCTGTGCGGACTCGTATGCCGAATATGAACTTGACTGTGTATCGATCTTAAAGGCAGAAGATTGTGATAACACCACTCGTGTTGGTTGTAAGGAGCAATACTGCCCCGCAAACGTTCGATCACATGTGCACAGCTGACTTGATTCGGTACTACAGAACCCCCCGTTTAGGCACACTCCTAAACTGTCACTATCATCCCCTGCAGAGGCACTCCCGCTATCAGATTTTGACACATTTGTTGCCTCCACTACAGTATTATACGCAGCAACAAGCGTCGATGTTTTGCAGTCCTTTGCAGCATTAACTGTAAGACGGTATCCCAGGGAGCCTCGCGCATATTCACTGTTGTAAATACCGATGTAATAGATTCCTGAACTGAGAGTTGAGGTTGATCGCGTTAGTACTATCTTCCGATTTAGTGCACCCTCGGACCACCCACTGACATCAGCGTATTGAACAGAACTCGATGAACTTGATGAGCTTGCCGAAATCTTTGGAAGTGTTTCACGACGGACAAAAAGCATAGCATCTGCATCTGGCGTGATTTTATCTAAGTTCACCACAAGGACTTCCCATTTTTCCTTGACGGTAAGCGTGAACAATGCCCACTCTCCACGGTTTATCTGCGTATCTAGCAGACCAATTTCTGTCCTGAATGGCCCTGTGAAATGTTGGATGTATGCCACTTCGGGTCGAAGCTCCTGACAAAGGGCTTGGGATGATGTTGCAGGAGGGTCAAAAGCAAAGGCTTCGTCGCACACACAGGCAGGTTCCGAATTTCCCACTACTTGGCACACACCATTACCGAAACATTCGGATGTGCTCTGTAGGGGATTAGCTCCAATCGCTACGGATGCGACAGACGTGTCCATTGATACCACGAGAGATTGCTCAGACGAAGCGGTCCACATTGTAGCATCTGTGCATATGCCTAAGTCTTGGCAATCAGGACCACACTTTGGTGTGCTGCAGTCATCTCCACTCCAGTAGCGATCGCAGGTGCAAACGCCGGGAATGTTTTTACCGCAAGTACCATGATCTGAGCACCTAACACCTCGACATTTATCAGTCTCAACGTGTAAATTAACTGTAGTGGTTCCAGGTGAGTAGCCAAGTATGGATATATAGAAGAATCCTGGAGCTCCTTGCACGTATGCTTGCGTCGGTTTGCTGCAATAGCGTGTTGAGGAGTTGGCTCCACGTGGAAATACACCTAGCGTCCCGCACAGATTAATCTCATCGGTAATATTGGCATTGCTTGTGCTAGCAAAGAGAATGCTACTAGAAGTCATCGCTGTAGGATACTCCTCATCAAATGATCCGTATATATCCACATCACTTGTACTTAACGCCCCCACCGGGTAGTCGACAATGAATGTGATATCATATGAGCTTGCCTCAAGCACGAATTTAAAAAACTGGTACTCCTTCGCCTTAATTGAGATACTTAGGCCTGCTTCAGGAAGTATCGTCACAACTGGATCGGTGGCTTGGGAGCAATAGATACCTGAATATCCAGTTAAACAAGTGCATGCACCGGACTCGCAACTACATTGTCCATGAGTCCCACATGAGGAACTAGTGCATCCTGGTACGCACTCGCAAGCCTTTCCTGAGTATCCGTCTTGGCATGTACACGTGCCCGTGTCTGTATCACAGATCCCGTTGCCAGAACACTGCGAGGGATTCTTCCCATCACTGGTACTTGGACAAAGTAAATCTGAACAGCTCAAACCCGTATACCCTGCAGCACAAGTGCACTTCCCTGTATTATGGTCACATGTGCCATGGGCACTGCCTCCGCACTTAATACCACCGCTACTAGGGCATTCAATACCAGAGCAATTATTTCCCACAAATCCTGGGAAACACGCACAAGTACCACTGGCCAGTAGCACACCATTACCTGAACAATTGTCTTGTAGTAATTGGCAAAGTTGGGCACTAGCTGGACACACGAGTTTGCCTCTATAGCCGTAAACTTTGATTTCTCCTCCCTTGATTGGACACTGCACCTCAACCCCACCAATGGATAGTGAAAGGCTTGTGGAAGAACATCCCAGAAATTTATAGCATGTAGGACGCACATCTGCTGAATCACTAGATGATCGACTGATACTGGATTCAAAGCACTTGCTGGAAGGACCGATCTCCTCCATATAGTTGCTAGAATCAACGAGTGTTGACGTTCGACCGATTCCACGGCAGTCACCGTTATTATAACCTCTGTAAAAAGGGCAATAATCGGCAAATGTATCGCGGCCTCCAAAACGAGAATCCTGGAAGTACTGGAAACCTGCAGGTATACTCGAGCTATACGTGGCAACATTACAATAGCCTTTGGCATTGTAGTCAGCGGTGCAGCCGCGTTGGGAACTGCCGGTACAGATGTACCGATCATTCCACTGCGAACACCTAGATTTTGCCATACCACAACCTTCGTGGTACCCCCACGACAGAGGTTGTGCTTTTTCAAAACCTGTGACTTCGTACCAACCACTATCCGCAAACAGAGCTAGCGTTAGCGCTGAATACACCGGATCGTACGCACTTATAGCACTCATGTATTCGTTCATTACTACACGTTTCTCCCAATGGGAACTGAACGATGAGCTTCCTTCAGCTCCGTTCTCCAATTCCAAGCCAGCGTCTGCCCACTCAAAACAGTTGAAGTGCTGTTTAATTTGCTGAACAACTTGAGGGGTGACAATTTTGCTGACCGTAATTCCTCCCGTGCCTTTAGTTTGCTGAACAACGTTTTCATATTTCCAGGGGGCTCCATTACGGGGTTGCCGGAAATTTACAAACAGGCGTTGGGAAAACACCAGTGCATGCGTCATCTCGTGAAGGGCAGTACCAACTTGCTCGGTACGGCTAGAACCACCTGTTCCGGCTGGATTCAGACGTGAAGGGCTGAAATTGGCTTGGCCTGAAATGGGTCTACCGAATTGGTCAAGGTTGCAAGGTAGTGCCCACGCGATCACAGAACCTGTAGTTGGTCGAGTTGTCACGTGTAGCAAATAATCTGCGTTTTCCACACCAATCGTGCGGTAGAAAGCAGGCATCGTGTTGGAACAGCAAGCCCAATCTGTGTCCTTCGAGCACGACATTCCTTTTACTATGAGGTTACCGGCCATCCGTTGAACCGAGAGAATACTGCCAAAGTAATCAGCAATCGTTTTGAGTAAAACAGTTGTCACAAATTCCTTTTTGGCCGGTGTAAGGACATCTCCTTGTAAACAACGATATTCCTCGTTATCTACTTGAACAATATCACCAACTTTTTCGCACATATAGCCCGGATCACTGTTCAGGGTACATACATTAGTCATCGACGCAGTGGGTCTACCAAACCACGCTATTGCAACTTACGCATAGAGTTTTGAGACATCAAAGGCAATCCGAAGGGGCTGAAACGAAGCTGAAGTCGTTGTTGCAGCGAGGTTGCGTTGGGAGAACGCCGCAGATATGCCGAATGCGTCAAGAACAGTGTCAACAAAGTAGTTGTGGGCTAGGCTTTGGACTGTAGTGTCAGCCTGGTCAACGTATTCCTGTGTGTTAACAAGCGAATCCAGATCCACCGATCGCTCAAATGCGTCAATTTTTCTGTCATGTATGCAGTCGTGGTGATGATGGTAGTTTGCCGATTCAACCAATGTAGGGGTGGCGACGCAAAGAAAACCTGAGGACATAGATTGGATTCCAACAATACAAAATACCAAACTGCGCCATAGTGCTCGCTTCAAAGCTGTTTGTCTGTTCTGTAAGGAATGCGTTAGTTTCCTCATCGAGTATGCGCTCACCATTTTGACTGAGTGTAAATCTACCGCTAAAGAAGCATAGGGTCGTTGCGGAAGTTTCGTCCCTCGGCATCTCAATGAAAACCGTCGGCGAAAATAATGGCCACCCCAAAATGAAGTATTTAGCTCACTGGTGACTAATGGATGTTCGTGCTAATACTATCGTCTACCCAACGAATACAGTTGCCTTCGGAATCTCCAGAAAATAGTTGCCTCTGCTCTGGGCCAAGAGTAAGAGCTGATACCTTGGCGCGATGGTCGAGCAGCAACTTTAGGATGAAAAGCTGGCAGGAAGGAATCACTTGCTTCCGCGCAGTTGACAAAGGTCCTCGGGTTTGGATTGGTACTGGTATGCTAACCTCTTCATTCTTCCTCAAGCTGGTTGGTGAGGTGCAGAACGCTTCAGATGAACCTGGAAGCTGGTTAGGTTTTGAGAATACGGGGTGCTCTATGTCCTGATTAGCTTGTCTTTGGTGAGCAAGATCGGAAGGGTATCGAATCCCCCACAGCGCAATTGTACCGTTCGCGTGTCCAGTCACTGCAACCACTCCAAATTGCCATACCTCGCACCGTGTCGAGATCGCACACGTCTAGCCATATAGAAGAGTCATTAGATTTAAAAAAATAAAGCAATAATAGTACAGATAGGGTTCCTTACAATCGCTGGAAGACCGAAGGCGGACGAGGTCGATGCAGCAAGAAGGTCGCCGTTGATACTCCACAGCCGCAGCTCAGAATTGGTGGTTGTTAAAAGATTTCCATTGGCCCCGTTGATGGAAACGTGGACGACAGTAGCCGAATGGCCAGCTAACTCTTGAAGCAAAGCACGGGTTCGTAAATCCCACAGCAGAACGCTCCGGTCGGCTGATGAGCTTGCTACCAAGTTAAAATCCTAATACAGACAAACAAAATTGAATGCACGGACATGTTAGCAGCAGAGTAGAAGGGTATTCACAGCCAAAAGTTAGCAATTAACCTTGTTGATGGCAACGCATAATACAGCGCCACTGTGACCGATAAACTTTGCAATTTGTCTGAATATCCTTCGGCCATCCGATCCTTTTGAGCACTCGATCAAGTTTACGACAGCATCTTGCCCTCCCGTGACTAGGAATACACCATCATCAGAAAAGGCTGCGCAGTTGGTACAACCCTGATGTGCTCCCTCGATTACTGCAAGGGCCTTGTTAGATTCACGATACCGACTTGCTCCTGACATATGCTGATGAACACGCAGCTTCATGACCCCAGCGTCATTTCCCCAATCTAAATATTTCGCGAACCGCGGTGGCATGAAAGTGCACCCGACACCTTGACACTGCATCTTTTCATGTGCGAATCTAACATCCCCAACTGCACTTCCGTTTACCTGAACAGCTTGGGTCGAATGCTTCTTCAGGAATACATATTCCTTTCCAATCGAAACCAGTGCGGGTGCCAAAGGCGTGTGCCACTTAACGTATGCCTCGATAGCACTCAGTGTTATCCCATCGTACTGATGCCCAGCCGAAGGGTTCATAGCTGCTGAGCCGTCCGATGTTGATAAGTTTGGCGATGGTGACGGTGAAAGCGTCGGTACTTTGCGCTGAGGGTGCGGACTCGAAAAGAGTCGCGATGGAGTTTGTCCAAAGTTTTCAATTTGTGCCAGCATTGCTACACGCATAACCGGGTCTGCAATTTGGTCAATATCTACCGTTCCTTCGTAAGTAAAATGCATAAAGACATTTTGCGCACCCACTGCAGCTTGTCCAGTTTGTTTGACACCAAACACAAGATCAATCCATTCATGCAGGTGTTCAGATACATACTTCGACTCGAGTGCTCGTCGATTTAATCGTATGAATTCACGGGGGTCTCCATGTGCCCATGGAGGTAATATTACGTGGCAAACTTCATCACCACTCTGCGTTGTACCAAACTTGCACATATTTGCATTGTAGAGAAACTCAGGCAGATAAAAAAATTCAGGAATGAGTTCGCGAACGTCCTGTAGGTTTTCCCTGGAAGCTGATGCCCATGAGGACGGGATGCTACGAAATAGACGATCAGGGTGGTCAAAGGCTCCTCCTTGTAACTCTAATGCAAGGGCTGTGAAAGGTTCGAGGCGAATTAGATAGTTAATGACGTAAGCGGAACACGAGTAATGTGTTCCATAATGAAACGCAGGCGTCCCCATTGGTCCATCCGTGTCCGTGTCTTGAGTCAGCGCCATGAACCGTTCACGGAACTGCGCAGCTCTGGATTCTCCAACCGCACCCATTGGTTTTGATAAGTCCCGAAAAGTGTCACGCGCCTCCAGATCAAGAAAGTCGCTTGTGTAATCAGCAATAACCCACGGAAATACTGGATATTGAGTGATGTCGTTGAAACTTCGCCCTGCGAGGGTGTTTAAGTGGATAAGATACTCAAAGTTAGAGATTGCTCCACGCAACCACCGCTTCGTCACTGCCTGTCGTATTCGCTTGATTGATGGCGCCAAAGCTCCTGTGCGGAGCACAGGGCTCCAGAAAATGCTGTTGACAAGTGGCATCTGAAATAGTATCTTTACGATTTCCTCTCTATCAGCAGCTGTTTCCAGCTGAAGAAAATAGGTAGAGCCAGACGTATCGAAGAATTCAATACCAACGGGACGTAACTGGTACTTGATTCTACAAAACTGTTTTACGTTTGAGTACTTAATGCTCCAACGAGATGTTGCAGTGGTAGACGAAGTAAATAATGATGGTAGTTCACTTGCTGATAATCCAGGCTGAATAGTCAGATTTGAGATTGGGGCAACCGTAAAAAATTGTTCCCCCCCCGGTTTGGGCTGACCAAACGGTACACCCAACTCAGTTAGTGCAGCTCGAATCCTTGTTTTAGTGGTTTTTCTTCTTTCAACAGTGGGTGCACCTGTCAAATTGCTTTTTTGGTAACGTTGCTCTAACGGGATACTTTCACCGGAAGAAAAAGTAGACATGGTAGTGGCTTTAGCTGACTCTCGCTCTGTTGCTGTAGCTGTACCCGAAGCTAGGCAATTATAAATCTTCATGTGGCCGCCAATGAAGTATAATCCGAACCGGCATATGACGAAGAGACCTGGGGTTCTTCCCATACCAGCAACGTATGCCGCATTATAGCTCTTCATTGGAGGATAGTCGTCCCGACGAAGAAAGCGGGCAATCGAGCCGTAAATGGTATCGTTCGAGGTATCAACTTGTTTGCCAATCTGACCAAGATCTGTCTTTGATGATGTTGGTTCTGCAGTCGGTAAGGTTGGCGTCGAAAGCAATTCCGTTTCACCTTGACTCAAGTTATCGTGTGTAGCAGGGATATCGCCACTATTTTTCACGTCAATTTCTTCGTCGGAGTCATCACTTTGGGCTTCATTTACAGGAATTGCAGAGCTGACTAGTGCCTCCTCTTCGACCTCATCATCTGATCCTCCCCTTTCGGGATCCATAGAATTCTCGGTAGAAACGTCCATTAGTGCCGGGAGGTGTGTGTGTTGCACGACATAAAGTGCATAGTGCGTAGCCTCAACATCCGCGGCGTCAAATAGTGACGACGGCAGTGTGAATTCGTTGGGCTTCTCCGTAGCCTTACCAATTAGCCTACCAATATCTGCAATTAGAGATTGGGACACACCCAAGACACGTCTACCGCCGGTGGTCTCTTCGCCACTTAGAAAGTAAGTATACACCTGCCGAGCAATTGCTATGACGGTACCTGAAGTGGATTCACCGTTAGCAGTGCTAACCTCTGAAATTCCTGCGAATATATCCTGCGTCGAGGGCATTTTGCACTGAAATAAAATTGTTTGTAGCTTTGGGACTTTGCTTCGAGCGTGATCTCCGTCTGCCATTTGCCTGTAGACAAATTCGCGAAAAACCTCCACCGCATCATGGAATTCGAGACTTCGTCTGAAAGGTTCATTTTCAAAATTCGCATGTTGTGGACCTGTCGGATGTGGAACCTCATCAATAGCTGCTGGATTCATCTCATCTTCATTCTGGCGAGCTACGTCAGCTTCGGACTGCGTTAATAGTTTTGTTTTTTCTAAAGTATAATCTCGAACTAGACGCATTCGCATTCGCTGGGGGCCTTCAGCAGTATCCAGATAGTATCCAAGTGCTCTACGCTGGAACACACTCTGGAGTGTTTCTATGTCAGAATCCGTTTGATGATCGTCTATTTCAATATTCTGCCATTTTCCTGTATGCCAGATGTTTCGTGTATTCGCAAGCTGCATCGAAATATTACGCCACCGAGCCAATCCATCGTTCATAGCCTCTAGAGCGCTATCCCGAAAACTAGAGTATTTTAAAAGCGCTTTTTGTGCAACGAAGTCACGGCGGTCTTGGTCATTTTCTTCATTTAAGTTACCCAATGCTTCTGAGCTTCTAACATCTATTCGAATAGGAAAATCAATGTCAAGGGTAAGCTGACGCGCCCCTGCTCCGCCCAATTTGTTTCGTATGCAAACACACGATTGTAGGACTTCTTGTCCGTGTCGGTAAATAGCACTAGTTCTTGTGAGTATGAGGTCTGCCAGAAGTGCTTCGTTTTCCGCGAGCCAAAGTTGAAATTGACACCAGATCTCTTGGTTTATCGAAGGTTCCGGGTTTCCGGATTCGGCAATTGGACTGTTTACGGCTGCATCAGATGTGTGCAGAGCATAAAGTAGTCGGTCAAAGCCACCGTGAAACACATCAACTGCTACTTCTTTCTTCGTTGAGGTCATGGTATGAAGGAGAGAAGTACGCGGTTCTGCAATTAGCAGCTCTTTCAACACATCAAAACGTCGATCAATTAAAAATTGCCAAAGCACGATTGCAGTGTGACGGATAGCATTAGAATCACTCATAAGCATGCGAAACAAAAACGCTGCTAGTGAGAAGATGAAAGTGCGATCGGACTCTGCTCCGACACAAAATTCTTTGTGTGCGTTTGCGCTAAGACTCCTGATTCGTTGCATCCGTCGTGGGCGTCCTCCTGGCGGAATTGGAGCATTCGAGTCGGTTGCTCCAGATACCTCACTAGTAGATGGATAGGACGATATTCCACATTCGAGCTCACCTTCCCAGTTAGGCTGTTGCAGATAGACTTCTTTTGATTGCAGCATGACCTCCAATAGTTGGGTGGACGGGTTTATAATTCGATGCGCACCACCCAGCTCATTAAGCACAACAGTTTGAGCGCAGTAGATTAACAACCCGTAGAAGAACTGCTGCTCATCTACACCAATTGTTTGAACAACAATGGGTTGTGAATACATTTCGCAGCAATCCAGCAAGAATTCTAGTATTTCCTTTCCAATACAGTTGTTTTTTAGCTCTGTTGTAGGCGTTGTGGAAGCATAGATGATGGGTTCTCCTTCGGTTGATGCAGGATGAATCGCAACTTTAATTTGATGATTATTTGGATCGGCCAAGTACCGCGATACTGCAACACAAAGTGTGCAGAGATTCCTCAGGGAAACAAGAGTAATCTTACTCTTAAGCACGTGTTCTTGCTTGATGATAAGCTTTAAAAGTTCGAGCCAACACCGTTGTCCACTAGCATGGGAGAGTGTGTCTACCCCTTGCTTTGCGATAATTTCATCTATATACTCCAGGAACAGCATCATCAGTGCTCCAAAGTCATCACTCTCGTACAGCGCTCGGACCATTACTACTCGAATTAAGTACAAGCATGCGTCCACCACAGGTGCTCCATCATTCATCTCGGCCATCGCAGAGTTTGTTAACCGTAAAAAGATAGTTTCCAGGTGACTTCTTAGTGCCGTTCCCTGCTCTGATATTCCAACAATATCATCACGGCAACAAAGCATACATTGTACGACAAATTTAAAAATCGTTCCACTCGAGTTACACACAGCAACAAAGAATGATCGGCTTGTTTCAACTTGATAAGCTATTTTACCGAGCACCACCGCGCTGATTTCTCTTGCAACCGTGCTGTTGATGTCACGACAATTTCGTAGCAGTAAGTCGCCAACTATATCCCATACCTGGTCGGCATATTTGCTAGAAGACGTCATTGTGCTTGGCGGGGTTGGTATAGTAAATGAGTTAGGATCGTAGTAACTGGAATCTCCGATTGGGATGCTGGATGCAAACGCTAGTAGCGGGCTGTACGCACAATAGTTGATGCAATACCTTCTTAGTACTCTTCTTAACTTGCTAGACAGTACAGTTTGGCACAGCAAATGTTCCGCGAATACTGCATGATCTTGTGCAAGGGATAAGAGAATCCGAATCGCAAGCAGCGCTTCTGCTGACACCCAACCACCGTTCTCTGTATCTTGGTCAATTACTTCAAGAAGCACATTCGCGAATCCATCCACAGGATACAACGAGGGAACCTGTTTTTCCACCTTCGATAACGTATCCCCTGTGGCGCTTGGTGAAACTACTTCTTGATTGCTTCTATTCTCTACACGTTTATCTTCTCGTTTCTTGACCACTGGAAGTGTTCGATCAAAATAGAGAATTGCCTCAACGATTCTGCAAGATAGTCGTTGTGAGGCTTCTGTCGTGTTGGTCAATTCGGCGTTGGTCTCACTATTTCGGGCATCATTTTCGATTTCATGCAGTATAAACTGAAGCAAAATAACGCGAATCGGGCTTTCTCTCACAAGCATGACCGTACTTGTCATTGAAAGGATAACCATTTCGGCAATACCATGGAAGTCATCCACGTGACTTTCCATGCGCAGAAACGCTCGCAACAGTGATAGCACATACTGTAAAATAGCTTCAAACGTTGGTTCCGTGAATTTGGGGAAACACCACCGCATTTCAAGCGCGGTAGTTTGGTCCATTTGACAGTCCTCGTTGCTTAAGTCTGCCAAGTACGTCAAAATCCACTGGAAAAGACCAGCTCTTCGAACTTGTCGCGCATTAAACAATGCATTGGGGTTCGTTCCTACGAGCAAGTCCATAAGCAGCGATACAAGTTGGCACTGTAGGTGGTGTGGCAATTTCTTGCGTAACTCAACGCTCAAGATTATTTGTGCAAGAGCAGAAGCGTCAACAACTGCAGGGTGAGCTAGTTGTTTTGAGGCAGGGGTTCCGATTTGGTGGATGGCGTACGGAACTAACTTTCCAGCTACCGCCAAGCGGACGATGGATGTGAGCATCTTTTCGTCAATGAAATCTACACGTGCACAGAGAATCGCAGAAATGAAAGTATATCCACTGGATTCAATGCATTCTGCTAAACAAGACGGGTTCCGACGTAGCACCTCAACTAGCATCCTGAACACGAGGCTGAAGTCACATTTGCGCCTTGCGTTGTCAAGCAGCGGGAAAACAACCTGGCAAATCCCACCAAGAGCCGGGAGTGACCGAGCCAAATCTAGTCTACGCGACTGTGCCGAGTTGATATAGTGCACTTGTGTGTGAGCTAGAATTGGCGTATTAGATCGATCACCGCACGATGTATTCAGCGCAAAAAGAACGGTATCCTCCGAAAGTTTGCAATTACCGAGTAGAGTTTGAATTTCAGCACCAAACGATCCTGGGTCACATCCATAACTGATGAAATTTCTAAATGCTGGTATCTTGTTCGTTTCCTTTCGCGATGCCACACTCCCTCCAGCTGCTAACCGCAATCCTTCAGCTATTTCCTCTCTTTTGGCGATCATTGACTCCGCAATTGAGGCGGCACCAACCGTAGCTGCATCGTTAGATGCGATTGGATTATGCTGGAACTCACTCCACTTGCGTTGACACGCCTGTGCTAGCTTGGTGAGCTGTAATCGTTGAGCAAACTCAGCTATTTCAATGCCGCGGTCGGCTGCACGCGTTAAATGCGAACTGGCAAGCGCCTCAGGCCAATCCCCCACCGAGCGATAGCAATGGCCACTGAATTGATAGGTGAAGGTTGGGCCAAGAGAGAACATACTTGCAACTGTCCCGCTAGATAGTGCTTCATCTAATAGCCACGAAGGTCCCACTTTCCATGATAACGCAGAATGAGGGCTACACACTTGCGCATCGCTACCTACAAATGCTTGGAAAGAGCCTGTTGATGAGGCTGAAGGAAAATTCAATTTTTTTGTTGCCACTTCTTGACCGTCAAGGTATACAGTAATTAACGAGCTTCCAACAACAGCCTTGCGATGAGTGAAAGCGAAATGATGCCAATCTCGTTTTCGTTCTACCTGGTGTTTAGTAGCACCAACTCTCGCATTCGGATTGGTGGTTTTGGTTGATATAGCTGGGCGAAGGTCATTAATCGAGAGGGTGTCGAACACAACAGAAGTACGTTTCGGGTTTGCATTGATGCTTGGGCCAGTACTGGCGGAGCCCGTGTGAAAGCGGAGGTAGCCAGTAGAGTGCTCGAAGAAGACGCGTACAAAACACCCCGAGGATTCTAGAGAATAAATAGAAACGATGCAAGCGGACCCCTCCTCTTGACTCCTTAATATTATGTTCGAGTCATTGGGTTCGGCTTCGTTGTCGGTGCTTAAAGTGCCGAAAGAAGTAAGTAAAGAATCATCTGAAGTGGTACCAGTGGTACTACTCAAATTTCCGGACTGCTCCATTGCTCGTAACCACATTGCCACACTTTTATCATCAGGGCAACTTACTTGAAAAATATCCGAATTAGATCGAAACGACCATTCTTGCTGTCCAATTCGAGTAACAATGTTGATGGACAGAACATCAATTGGGTCCAGATTCTGAGCTGCGCTTTCCCTCGACGGAAACAATGATAAAATAGTGTCTACCAATACGCCGTATACATCCATTGCTCCTGCGTCATCTCCGTCCCGCGCTACTCGGATATTACCTTCGCAAAGTGCAACAGGCACTACAGATCGCATAAACTCCGGGGTCTTAGAATCCTTGGAGAGCTGGTCGTTACTTAAAGCTAAACCTGGGAATTGCAACCAACATGAAAACGAGTACCCTGATGACGGTGGCCACACCCGGTCTGCGCTATTCACAATATGCACATATCTCCCAGTTTGCCCCACTCCCTGTGGTTTTCCTACTGATACGTGCCTGATAGCTGGACTTCGCAATACATCACGTAGCAGTAGTAGGCCTGTCTCCGGTTCTTCGCGAGTGGAGTCCACTGCTAAAAATGTCTGATCTCTCAAAAGTGCTGGCATAGTATTCCCAACAAGTCTGAAGAAGTCGTGTAAATGAGGAACGCAATGCTCCTCTGCTAGCGTAACTGTCACAATCCAAGTCGTCAAACTTGAATATAATGGATCATCCGGTTTCATTAGTCTTGACAGTATGTCAGGATGACACATCCACTGAAATACACCTGCACGAACTACTCGTACAGCCTGTTCACTTTTGGATAGAAGGGAAGCATCTTCTGCTGGCTCAACCATACCGAGTAACTTGTTCATGGCGTTAACCGACTCCTCTGAGGGTATCATTGGTAGGAGACGAAAAATTATCTGGACGGCATCACCATTGCGTATCGAACTGTGCAGAGAATCGCCAGATATTAGGTCAAAAACTCGACGCAAAGCTACTTGTCGTTTGGCGGTAGCAAGAACACCAGATGTGATTATGCAGTTAGCAACGGTCGAGTAGCCGTGAATCGATCTAAAATATTCGGTATTGTAGTCGCCACCATGTTGTGAAGCAAGTGTGACACTCACGACTTTTAACACCAGCTCCATTATCTGGAATGGGTGTCCACATGTATCACCGCTTGCAAAATCAACTGATGATAGCAATGCAACCAAGATCTCATAGCCTTGACACGCCTTCCATAACGGGGATATTGCAAGACCACCAGCTCCAAGCATTTCTACCAAAATGCAAAGCAGTAAGACTTGTCGCCATACGGCCCCACGAAAACGCTGGAGCGACTCCAAAATATGACTTAAATCGGATTCCACTCCAACCTGTAACAGTGAAAGACTAGATCGATCCAGAGTGTCAATGTCATGCCTGGCATTGGTATGCAAGGCACCTGCCAATTCCGTAAATGTATCCATGACGGAAAAATGAACGCCACTCAAGTGACCTTCCTCTGTCACGTCAAACGGGGTAGTCAGTACATCACCTCGTACCATAGCATCGGTAATGGCATATAGTGATTCTTGGGCGCGTACTTCTCGAAACCGAAGGCATTCTTGGAGGTTGTTTCTGATCATCAAACAAAGCATTTTGCCATACATTTCGAGATGAGGTTTGAGATCGGTCAAGAGTCCATGAAATGTGGATATTTCATCGGGTGGTACTCCATTTAAGCATGTGGCAATCTGATCTAACCACACATACACTCCACGGTCCATAAGCCCAAAACCGCTCAGCTTCTCCTTGTATACCTTGTATTCGCAATCTCGCAAAATTTTAATTAAGCACTCGCACATTAGAGATGGTAGTGTTAGGCTTGACCCTTTTCTAAGAACATTCAGCAATGATTCATAAGGTGATACTGCTGGCGAGGGACCAGAATTTGCATCATCAGTAGCGTAAGTCCCTTCAAAATTAGACAGAGAACGAAGAGGGCTATATGCCACCAGTAGCCCGCATACGATTGATAGTATCTCGTGAGCAAGAGGATCTTCGGGATCAGCAGCACAACAAACGTATTCAACGATACGCAAAATAATCACTTGGGCGTCGTAAAATGTGATGAATGGTAGCTTCATCAGAACTAATGCCAGTGTTCGCGTTTTGGGCTCAAGAAAGACAAAGTTGTCGTAGTCACTCGTGTATACGTGCAAAATGTGGGTGAGTAGCTGAAGAACAAGGTATTCGTTCCGGGCATCCACATCTGTACCCAGCCCAGTTGAGTCCTGGCTAGCTACGTAGTTTAACAACAAATCGCGCATTGCTGAGAAGGCATGAGTGTTTCGAGCTCCAAACATATTTGCAGCATTTCGCTCTGTATCATCGACAGCTTCTGCTGAACGTGCACCGAGAGGTATCAAGAGAGTAAGCATATCTAAAAAGCCAGGGATTTCCTCTTCGGTACAGGTATCTAAAAGCCGCAACAATAGCGTGTATCCGCCGGACATCTGAAACTCATCCAGTAAGACAAGTGTGAATCGAAACGTTCTTTCCAGAACATAGAGTACCGACTTGATGCCGAATTGTACATTGTATGAAGACAAGCAAAATGTCTCAATCTGGCTTGTTGCTTCTGCGTCTTGGTCACACTGGAATTCTTTGGATGAAGACGCTACTGGAGTTGAAGTATTTCCACGGTCAATTGATCCCCCTGCACTACGTGTTAGTCCAAGCGCCTCGCTTACAGCTGCAGCTGCTGCTGCTGCTGCTAAGTTATCAGTACCAGTCACGGAGGTGCCGTACAGATATCTCCCTGTAGAGATGCTGGTATACATCTCCAGTGCTCGTACAGCTGTGTCAACACTAGTTGTTGTAGCTAGGGTATAGTTGGTCATCAATTCCACGGTCTTGGCGATCGCCTTGCAGTCCGACAAATACCATGCGATCCCTGCATTAAAATTGTCATCAGGAACGGACATCAAGGCTCGACTGCAACCGTCACGGATAAATGTTGCCGCTGGTGGATACTCCTCAGCGGTGAGAGCAATCAGGTTGGGCAGCTCGCATCGATACGTTTCCATTAAACTTCCGTTCGAGGCGATCGCGACCACACACTCCATGAGCACCTCGAGCGCCGGAGCAAGGCTGGCAAACACGCCGACTTCCCCTCCCACAGTGACTACTGGTGAGTTCGGATGCGACTCACGCACCTCTAGCGGTTGATCACCTTGTCGCACCATGGCGGCCAGCTCTTCCTTCATCGCGACAACGCGCATGTTCGCCAGGAAGTCCAGCACCAGCGACGGGAACGCCGTCTGCTCGCACAAATCAGCCCCCGTCGAGGCCAAGAAGAAGCTCTTCAGCTGCTGCAACGACAGCTCGCCTGGCACCACACCACACACCACGCCACCGAGTCAGCAGTCCGCCGCGTGGCCAGTCCCCCCCCCCCCGCGAGTCAGCAGCATCCTACACGCCTGCTGCTGCAAGTCCGCCACCGCCCGCTCCACAAACTGCCGCAGCTCGTGCAGCTCCTGCTCGGGCTCCTCCCCGTCCAGCGTCCTCGCCATCCTGCACCGCAGCACGCGTGAGTCTGCGTCCGCCCCCCGCTCCGCCCTCTCGTGCGTCCCCCACGTACGCCGCTTTCACGCGCGCCGCCACGCCCCGCAGAGCTCCGTCCACCCGCCGCAGCGTCTCCTGGTTGACAGTGCGCCGCTGCGCGTTAGTTAGTGCCGCAAGATCATGTGAACGTCAAGGCGCACGAGCTCTCGAGCTCGACTGACGTGGTCGGCGGGTTCGCTCGGCGCTGCGGCTGCGGGCGGCAGCAGGAACGCGCCCCAGCGTCGCGACGGCGCCGCGCGCAGGGCGGGGGGCGTCGCCGCCGCGCGCGGGCTCCTGGCGGACGGCGAGCGCGTGAAGACGCCGCCCAGCAGCTTCTTCATCTCGGGAATGGTCGCGACCGCGCACTCCCGACGGTGGACCGCGGTGGACGGGTGGCGCGTCGTCCACCGCGGTCCACCGGCGGCAGAGCCGATCGCACATGTATACGTTGTGTATAGTTGAGTATACATACATATAAGTGTATACCTGTCCACCGCGGTCCACGGTCGGAATCGCGGATGAGCGGATCGAACGTGTACATATCGTATACTGTGTGTATATATTACACGTATGTGGGTATACCCACCTGCCTGGTGGGGCGTGCACACCAATGTACCCATACCAGGGCAGGAGTGTATCCATGTCAGCTTCGGCGATGGCTGATTTTGGCCACTTTTGCACGCGGGCGGGGCGATGGCGGACGAAACGGAGGTGGAGACGGTCTCGCGCCTCCAGGCGGTGGACATCCGGGACCTGTACCCGGAGCTGGCGGCGGAGGACGCCACGTCGCGCGTGTGTCTGCTGTGCGGCGCCAAGCTCAAGGACAAGACGCACAACCTGACGCGCCACCTGGAGCGGCACCACGCCGGCGCGCTGCTGCAGCTGCTGGAGCAGCGCAACCAGGCGTCGCCCAGCCTGCTGGCCACGCGCACCCGCCGCGCGCAGCAGGAGAAGACGGCGGCGCGCCAGCCCGCGGGGGCCGTGGAGGACGCGCTGCTCAAGGCCGGGGACGCCAAGCTGGCGCTGGCCAGGTGGCTCGCGCAGGAGCAGCTCCCCGTCGACCTGATCGAGAAGTCCGGCTTCCGGGAGTTCCTCGAGGCGCTCAACGAGCAGTTCAGCCCGCCCGAGACGCGGGAGCTGCGGCGGCTGCTGGAGACGCTCGTGGCGGGTCAGGACGACGCCAAGCTGTCGGGAGACGGCAACGACGACGTGGGCGCGGGCAACGCGGTGGAGATGATGGCGCTGCGAGCGACGTGTCGCTGCAATGAAGACTCGCCCCTGGTGGCCTACAGTCGCGTCGCGTGCGACATCGCCGAGAGGGGACAAGCCAAGGTGCGCGTCTTGAGAGCAGCAGCCTCGCTCTTTGATGCACAGACTTGCCGCGGCAGAGTGCTGGGCAAGAACGGGGTACTGGGTAGGTCCTTCGTCGGGGTCGTCGGTGAGATGCAGCCGTCAGTGACCCAACAGTCTGATGTCAGTATGACAGGAGCTGGCCCCGTCGCCCTGTTCAGCAAGGTCGTGGCATCCCCGTACATTGCGTCGCCTCCCCGCCCTACCGACCAGCAGCAGGAACAGAACCACGCCGGGTCTTCCCTCCAGAACACCCTCAGCACCACTTCCTGCCTCGGCGTGAACGCGTCCAGCGGTGCTCTCGCCGAGTACATCGTGTTGCCAGTCTCCAGCCTGTGTGTGGTGCCCCCCGACGTCCCCGATGACCTGGCACTTCTAGCCGACGACATGGCTGTCGTTCTCTCGATCGCCAGCGAGTTGCAGCGGCGACACGTGACCAACGTCGGCATCCTGTCCGACGGCCCAGCGACGGTTCTCTCCTCGCTGTTAACACGCTACTTGCACCAAGACTTGCAGGCTCCCGCCCACAACCTGCACGTGTTCACCACCGCGCCAGTAGACGGCCCCGCTTGGTCGCCACACGCGTCCCTCACCCCTCTAGATATTTATCAGCCGGCAGCCGTGGCGCAAGTGCTCTCGCAGCAGACCGAGCTGGCACTGGACGCCGTCGTGGATCTCATCGGCTCCGAGGCGTCCACAGAGCTGGCCACGTCGTTGGCGCAGTCCATGGGCTGCGTGGTGCTCGTGGACCGCTCGAGGCTGGAGCTGCATCCGCGCGCGAGTGTCGCCATGGATATGAACGCCGTCGTGGTGCGAGAGCTGGAGGTCACGAGTGTGCACGACTGCCGCAGCTTCCTGGACGGCGCGCTCGCGTACCTTGCGGATCAGGTGCACAGTCATCAGAGCGCCGCCGAGCTCCGTGCGTTTCTTCTGGACGGGGTGGCGCTGCCGCACGCGCTGTCGGAGCTCCAGGCGATTCCGGAGGGCACCATCACCGAGCGATATCTTCAAGTGATGCCCTAGCGATGATGCCCGATAATGGACAGAAAGAAAATGAACGGGTATGAGAGCTCGAGCTGCGAAGCGATGGAAGTGTACTACGTTCCACGCGAATTAACCTCTTGCTATCCGGATACATGTATCTCTTGCAGGGCTGTAGACACTCGGGGCAAGTGTGCATCGACACCTCCTGGTTGGCTGGTAGTTTGGGAATACGCAGCCTACAAGCGCGAGCGGAAGCGCTTGAACGAGCTCTGCAGCCCTTCGCCGTGCTTGACGGCGTGCGCGACCTTGTTGTCCTGCTCCTCGATGACTTCGGCCTTGGCGGCGACTTCCTCAGCTCGCTCGACTGGGACCACCATGACCCCATTGACGTCGCCGCGCACGATGTCGCCGTTGCGCACCACGCACCCGCCGACAACCACGGGGCCGTTAACCTCTGCGACCGTCGTGGTGCCCTGCTGGCCGTGCACCGACGTGCCTCGAGAGAAGGCCGGGAAGCCCATGGAGCACAGCTCCTGCACGTCGCGCACACGTCCGTCCGTGACGATCCCCGCGGCGCCGCGAGCCTTGGAGGCCGTCGCCAAGAGACCGCCGAAGACGCCGGACGTGCTGCCATCGGGGGCGCTGATGACGATGACCTGGCCCCGCTCCGTCTTGTCCACGTAGTGGAACGGCAGCTTCTTCAGGGCGGGGCCCGTGGCAGGCACCACGTGCACCGTGAAGGCAGGGCCGCAGACCTCCGTGGTCAAGGGGGCGTCGAAGCCGCGCACGAGACTCACATCCACGAGGTGGCCCTGGATCTTCAGCTTCGCCATGGCATCGGCGATCGCGCACACGGAAAGCTTCGCCAGTCGCTGCTGAACGCCCGGGGACACAGATGAGGAGGGCGTCATGCCGCTGCTGCTACCGGAAGAGCTATCAGCTCGTCACTCGTCACGGCAGATTCTCGATTGCGTTTCAACTCCCGGCGTTGAAGCGAGCAATCGTGATAGACAGGGATCTGGTCCAGGCTGGTGAACGCGCAGCGCAGATGCGCTGCACAAGTACAATAATGGTAGCTAACTCCTGCAGACTGCGAATGCTTCAGTAAGCCGTGATACCCGTAGAATATGGTAGTCATGACCTGGTATGGATAGGATCAACTCGGCAGAACAAAACTCACGCAAGGATCGAGTTTCATCGATGCCTCTTTGCACTTCGTTATGCCCGCGCTCTCGAAAAAAAAAATGTTCCTCCATTCGTCTCACCGTGTTGGTCTTCTACCTCTCTTAGCATTCTCATGATCGAGTTCAACGCATATCCGACTCACCAGCACATTTGCGATGTTGCCCGTTTGGTCTCGCTGGATGGCTCGTGATTTGCATAGCTCGACAGCCATTGGTCCGGCGACCGTTTTGCATAGCGCGACCGCAGGTGGATCAGACCGCTGCACTTTGGGTCATGTCCAGCCCCAGGTCCTCCTCCTCCCTCAGCGCCGTGGAGCGTCTGGCCAAGTTGTCCACGTGCGTCGTTGCGGACGCCATGGTGGAGCTGCGGATGCGCTGCCACTTGGTGGGTGTGGAGCAAGCGCAGGGCTACGACGCCCCGCTGGGTGTGAGCATCTGCGGACCTGCGCTCACGGTCAAGCTGGTGCCCACCACAGGCGCGAGGCTCGGCAGCAACTTGGACGACTACGTCAGCAAGGCGAGAGCGGGCCAAGTGGTGGTCATCAATGCTCCTGACGGCTGTACGAAGTCCGTGTTCGGCGGGATGCTGGCGACGATGTCCAAGATGAAGGGCGTGGCAGGCGTCGTCACGGACGGACGCGTCGGGGACGTGCGCGAGCTCTGCGCGATGAACTTCCCGGCCTTCTCCACGGGGACGTCGATGTTCTACTACCCGGGGGCGGTGGCCGAGGTGAACACCCCGATCGTCCTCGCCGGCCGCCTCGTGCGGCATAACGACATCATCCACGGCGACATGAACGGCGTGATCGTGATCCCGGCCGAGCGCGCAGAGGAGGTCGCGACGCGCGCAGAGACGCTCGAGGACCAGGACAACCAGATCAGCCAGGCCCTGTACGCGGGCGAGTCTCTGCAGCGCTGCCTGGACCGCTTGCGCTCGCCACTGGAGACGTGACCAGCACAACTTCGCGCGCCCACCTCCCCGCAGCCGAGTCAAACGCCACTAGCGACCTCCCTGCATCTCCCGAGGTATTTAACCGATTAATCCACGACAAAACCCCGCACCAAAACCACTTCAACCACCACGACGGTCTGTACCCATGGCCATAACCGCACTTAGTAGATGTACCCATCTCCTCCACCGCACTTAGCTTATGTACCCATATAAATAGTTTATGTACCCATGTCCATAGACGTACTTAGTATATGTATCCATCTCCTCCACCGCACTTAGCGTCTGTACCCACCTCCCCCACCGCGTCCAGTCGTTAAGTTCGCGCCGCCCCACTTCCAAAGGCCGAGGAAAATGGCGGACGAAGTGGACTACGAGAGCGACACGGCCATGGCCGTGGAGGAGGAGGAGGACAAGCCGCAGCCCGCGCACCGCGCGGTGCGCGGGCGCGGCGCCGGGTCCGCCGCCATGGACGCGGCGCGGTACCCGGCGGAGAGCGGCGTGTTCGAGAAGCTGGCGCCGTCGCGCGACCACGCGCGCGCGCTGCGGTCCGTGGAGGGCTGGCTGCTGTTCGTGACGGGCGTGCACGAGGAGGCGCAGGAGGAGGACGTGATGGACGCGTTCGCCGAGGACGCGCAGGTCAAGGACCTGCACCTGAACCTGGACCGGCGCTCGGGCTTCGTCAAGGGCTACGCGCTCGTGGAGTTCGAGCGCTTCGAGGACGCCAAGGCGGCCATGGAGCGGATGGACGGCCACGAGATCCTGGGCAGCAAGATCCGCGTGGATTGGGCCTTCCGCAAGGACGCGGGCCGGCGCGCCACTCGGCGGTAGATGAAATACACGGCGGGGGGGGGGGAATGAGCAGCTGATGAAGACACGGAGCCATGTCGATACTTGTGTGCTGTGCTGCTATTGTGCTGCTGGGCTGCTGTGCTGCTGTGCTGCTGGGCTGCTGGGCTGCTGTGCTGCTGTGCTGCTGGGCTGCTGGGCTGCTGTGCTAGCCTAAGGTGAAGACGCGCGCGTCGCGCTGCTTCTTGGGGCGGCCGCTGGGCTTCTTGATCTTGTTCTTGTACTCCTCCATGTACTTCTTCTCGAGCTGCCGCTTGATGCGCAGCCACTGGGCCACCTGCCGCTGGATGCGCCGCGCGCCGAAGTACTGGTGCGCCGAGAACGCGATGCGCCGCTTGGCGCCGGGCACGCCCGAGTTGCCCGGGTCCTGGTCGGGCGGCATGTCCGAGATGGTGCCGGCGTTGAGCTGCGCACGAGCAGCACACAGAAAGCGTTAGGCGGAATGGGCGGCGCCCTCCCACAGACACGCCGACGTACTTTGACCATCTCGCGAGTCATGGCGAGCAGCACGTCTCGGAAGTACACGTATTCCTCTTCGTACAGCGGGAGGTCCAGTTGGCCTGCAACAAGACAGTCGCAGCAGTTAGGTGCATGGTGGCTCACTGGTCTTACAGCGAAACCTGTCGCGGCAACAGCACTTACACATGTACTTGAAAAAGTGGGCCATGTGGAAGGGCAGGCCAAACTTCCCCAGCGGCGGCTTGAGCAGGTTCACTAGCAGCAGCATCTTCTCGACTTTAACAAACCCGGTCGCTTTGGGGTCGATATCTGCCCACTTGGTCTGGAACTCTTCAAGAAGCTCCGGCTCAAACAATGGTTCCTCGTCTTCATGCGAGAGCGAGAAGCCCTCAAGAATAATGGCGATCGTAAGATTAAGCATGACATAGGTGACCAGCAGCGTAAATGTGCAGAAGAACCCGTAGGCAATGGGGTTTCCGCAGCCATTCAATTTTCTGCAACCATTGTAGTTGTTGAAGCCGCACATGGTAGCGTCGTATGGAGGATCTTCGACACAGCCTGGTGTGTTGGACGCCAAGTCGTGCATGCAGCTATTCCATGCTTCACCCGTCGCAGCACGCAGCAGGAAGAGAAAACCCTTGCCAAAGTCCTGGAAGTTGGCATGAGAGTCAATGTTATCCGACAGCGCGACCTTGGCAAAGATCTGAACCCCCATCGTCGAGTAAATGAAGAGCATCAGGAACAGAATGGACGTAATATTGCTGAGCCCAGGGAGGGCAATGTATAATGTTAACAAAATTTGCCGGATACTTTTGGACGCCTTCACGAGGCGAAGAATGCGTGTGACACGGAATACGCGCACAAGCATTGCAAGTGATCGGACCGACGCACCGGTACACAGCTCAACTACAACACTGAGGAGAGTGCCAAGAACCACAAAAAAGTCGAACTGATTCCACTGGTCTTCAAAGTATTCCCACCCAAACGCTGTCAACTTCATTGCAGCCTCCGTCGTGAAGATGACAGCAAATATTTCGTTCACAACGTTAATAATGGAGCTTTGCAATGTTGACTCGCCAAAAAACTGGGCCGCCATGAGCAATGTGTTCACAATAATGCAGATCATGATAAGCCATTCAAAGCGCTGTGCTTTGACGAGGAAGAATAAACGTCGTCGCCACATTTGCCTTGGGGGCTTCAGAATGCGCACGGGGCCAACCCGGGATGCCGCCTTTTGTGCCTCTATCCACTTCTTTTGTTCCGGGGTGAGCATAAAGTCACCACCGAGCGCAGCTTTCATCCGGTTGAAGTTATCGATGATGACACCTACGAATAAGTTCACGACGAAGAAACTGCCGATCATGATAAAGAGAACGAAGAAAAGCGCCCACAGCATGTTGTTGTCACGGATAGGTTGCATGCCAATTCCATTCGAGTCAATTGCCGCCATCATTACGTCAGCCCAGCCTTCCGTGGTGGAAATCTCAAAAAACGTTAGCATTGCTCTGCCAACATTGTCGAAATTCTGGGGCAGGACCCGTCCCCAGTCAGCCCCCCAGCAGCCGCAAACATATTCGGAGGTCAAGTTGGAGCCGCTAGTATATGGAAATGTGGTTTCACACGTCGTACCATCGAACCAACTGCGCTGGAGATCGGATGCTGCATCCCAAGCTATCGGTGACACGAGAAAATCTACCTGGGCACTAGAGAACTCACTGAATACATTCCCGCGGCACCAATTAAAAGTACCCTTTAGGTAGTTCACTGCCACGATGCTAAAAATTAGGAAAAATAACGTGCAGACAAAGAGCACATTGATAACCTCGGGAATAGCTTCGAACATCGCGTTCACGACCAATTTCAAGCCTGGGCGACGACTGATCATGCGAAGTGGACGAAAAGTTCTCAAACCTCTCAGCGATCGGAGAGACTTCAGATGTTTCCCTTGCCCGGACGATTCGGCTACGAGCATGACTATGGAGGAAATGACGATGACACCATCGATGACATTCCAGGTATTGCGCAAATATGATCCTTTGTGTAAGATGAGACCCATAGCGACAATCTTGATGCCCATTTCAATTGCGAACACGATCGCGAGTGATTTATCTAGTCCTTTAAGGAATGTGGCGAGACTAGACGAGGGGTCGGCGAGTGGGTTATCGACGGCCAGAGCGATCGAAGAAATAACAATTAGACTAAAGATTGTCGAGTCGAAATGTGGATGCCCTGATAAATAACAGGCCATGTGCCTAATTTTGGAATCCCCATCAAATAGGAACAGGGACCTACCTGTGCTAGCAGGGTTCGTAGCACCACCCATTTCATTCTCGGGCTCGACCTGTGGATCAATTCCAGTGCCCATTGACATAGCAGACACAATGCTGGCTCGCGAACTAGCAATGAAGCTGCTTCGTTTTCTTTCCAGAAGGTCTCGTAGAGATCCCCCTTTCTTACTACCTTGCTCATCTGTAGGTTTTGCCAAGGCAAGCCGACCGGGTGGTTCAATGTAAACTGTTTTAGCCAGAGGCACGCTCGGTGTAAGCTCGTCTGCGAACTTCTCCATATTTACCACCCGAACGTCCTCCTCTTCTCCATCTTCGTCCACTTCAAGTATCGACTGCCGACGAGACATTGCAAATGTTGTCGATACCACCATAAAGCTCCCCCTCGTAGTCATTGTTCGTTCGTTTTCTAACGTAACAGGAACCACTTTCATACTCATGTTTAAGACTGACATTTTCTGGGCGAGTTTTTTTGTTTCTTCTTGCTTCTCTTGGACTTGCTCTTCGTCATTGTCTCCAAAGTGGTCGAGCAGCAGGGCCAAGAAAAGATTCATGAGCACGAAATCTCCGAGAATTACCTGAGCAGTATTTTTTTTAATACAAGGCTGCAGCTATATAGTCACCAATGCAGATGTACACGTACCAAGGATATGAAGTAGAGGCAAGAAAACATACCATTGCCAAGAATGGCATAGTACATGATGCTATTCCAGTTCTCACCTGTAATGATCTGGAAAACTGTGATAGCAGCCCACAATAGAGTATCGAAGTTGTTACGTGGAACCTGCTCACAAGTCACGGTATTATATCAGTCCTTTGCCCGGAGCCTTACAGGGTTGGTTACTTACTGTTCCATTCCAGAATCCTTCCAGTGTGAATGGTGTTGGATAACCTTCATTATCAAAGCGCATGGTGTTGCCAAAAAACTAACACATCAAAATATGGGGTTGGCGATTAATATTTGCACCCGGATAGTTTGTTGCTGGGTAATGTTACCTGTACACCAACCAACGCGTAAATGTAGATAAAGAGGAATAGTAGCACACCAAAGTTCGTGATGCTCGCGAAAGCTCGGGCAATCATCTCCAGCAACTCGCGTAATGATTTCCAGTCGCGTGCTAGCTTGAAGACTCGGAAGAGCCGAAACGATCGAAGTGCTGACACAGCACCTTTTTTAGGAGGATTGCTAGACATAAACGATGGTGGTGATGCTACAGTCTCAAGAATTCCGGTGGTCACGATAAATGCATCAAAGAGGTTGAACTTGTCCCGTGAGTATTGACGCAATCCAAGACCAAACATTTTCATTACCATCTCCACGACGAAGACACAGGATAAAGCGAAATTAACAATTTCGAGGTCTTCATCCATTGACGTGGGCATGGGGTAATGATCAAGCGCTAGAATCACGGTGTTTGCTAGAATTACCGCCATAATAAATCCAGCAAACAGTTTGTGCGAAACGACAGCATTTAACCACAGCTCACGAGCATGCTTCTCTGCATCTTCTCTCTCCACCTTTGCTCTTCTCTCATCCTCTCGTTTTTGTGCTGCTGTCTTACCAGGTTTCTGGTCTAGGCTGAATTCTTCTGAAATGACTGCTAGAGTTAAGTTCATCACGAAAAAGGATGCGAAAATAATAAGAACTACGAAGAAGATTGCCCCAACTGTCGGTTGGGATGAATCCATTACCATGTACATGATACCCGTCCATCCTTCTTGCGTAATTGATTGAAAAATTGTAAAGAATGCTTGACCGATGTTGTCGAATGTTGTAAGACCCCAATCTAGACTAGCAAGATACAATGCGTAATTCATCGCTTTATGATGGTTAAATCGAGGATTTCCAAACGCATCGTAGTCAGAACCACAGGTCATTCCGTCGTTGCAGTTATGATCACCAGGCTGTCCAACAGCAGCACAAAGTAATTCATCGTCTTCGTCAACAGGCCAAAAACAATCTCGGGCGGTATACCAAGGAGATGATTCTTTCGTGTACCCATCTGTCGTGTTTTCATAGCCTAGTACAGGGCCATTAATGCATTGGAAAACTAATAGATTTGCCTTGGCCTGCTGAATATAGTCGTAAGGAACTGGCCAAATTGTTTCATTTGCATCATCGAGTGGCAGCTTGATTGGAACTGGTGTAACGCGGCATCGACGGTTCATGGATCCACTAAAAAGCTGGATGCCTAAAATCCCGAAAATGAAGAACACAAAAATCTGGAGAAGGACAACATTTCCGAGTGCCGGCAAGGCCTTCAACAGTGCAGCAATAAGACGTCTCATCCCAGGGATAACCGAGAGCGACCGCAACGGTCGAAGAACACGAATCGTTCGGATAGCTGAAACATTTGGCATGCCTGGCAGAGATGCAACAAGACTGACAAACAGTGAAGCACAATATATGTTAGCGCCCACAGACTCAGTACGACATGATTCTTCAACGCGTCGCACCTTGAAACGACTACAAAGAAATCGAGGATGTTCCAAGCATCTTGTTCGTACGAGCCTTGGCCCTGAAGCCCCATCGCTATTATTTTCAACACGCACTCAGACGTGAATATAATTGTAAATGGCAACTCTGACTCCTCGACGATGTGGTTCTGCAGCGAATACGCTTTTACAAGAGCTCCATTCTCGTACTTTTTACCTTCGCTTGCGGGGTTTAAGTTGCTGTCCACAACTGAGAAGTCTGACAACCCGAGTATCACCGAGTTTGAAATAATGGCTGCAATGATGAAGCGATCGAAGTACTTATTGGTCACCACGCGAATGCACAGCTGACGTATCCAGTTATTTCGCGGCAAAAACCGGTAGATAAGGTAGTCCGCACCAAACCTCTGAACGTACACATCGCGCAAAAGGTTAGTCATGCAGCAAAATGCAGCAAATGCCCACTCTCACAGCCTACCTTTGGCGGCTCGACGAATCCGAGTCTTCTCTTTATATCTGTAGCACGTTTTGCTGCGCCGTTGATCGGCTCTTGAGTTGGCGGTGGGGCCCCTGCTTCTGGTGGAGGGGTCATGGTCGTGCGGGGAATGTCGGGAATCAACGCAAACGCATCCTTTTCCAAGGAGCCACCAGAAGCTGTCGGCGCGACCGGAAACCCGCGCTTAATTCTGCCTGATAAATGCCTTAGCACGAACGGGACGGTCGAAGTCTCGATAGTCCCGGACGTTAATGCCGTAGCACGAAATGCAGTTCACGGGGGCCGCAGTCGTAATGCAGCTCGGCGGGGTTAGTGAAAGGAGTTACGTGGGGGCTGCGACCACACGAGCAAGTATTGCCAGGAATAGGCAGGTATGGGCTACTTGCTCAACCCAAACGTGGACATGGTCACAGCGCGTGTATTTTTATGGCTGCGCTAAGGGTGAGCTAGCATCAGTGTGGCTAGTTGTTGGCTTGGTAGCTCACGAGCGAACCTGAACTAGTGTTGCAACCTCACACATTGCGCAGGTCCCTTGACTCTCAATGAAAACACCTTACTTCCCGCTCCTAGCAGCTAGAGGATACTTGGAGCATTACATGTTATAAAGTTCCTTCCGGTCAGCAGGTTTTACAGACATGCACCGAACTGCTTCATAGTGCACTGTAATATCGCTCATATCTCGTCCTGTGGAAAGTATATGCCCGCCAACGCTTCTGCAGGAAAGGTCTATCTGATGTCAAATTCTGCCACGAGAAAATTGAAATTTCGGTCACTTCCGTCGTGTGTCTCCTCCAAACCATGTCAGCGGAGTCGCTCACGTGGATGCCAATCAATGCTCCACGCACAAGCCGGCAAGTCTGAGTGCATCTCGATATTTCTGGTTTCTCCGTGGGCTCGAAAATAGAGCAAACAGCTATCAATATCAGCACACCTCACTGTGTGCACGTCACCGAGTTCCCGGTGAGGAACCTTCATGCTGTGTGGCGATTCCAGAGCATGGGAGGTGTTTGCAGTACCCAAGGCAACCGAAACGTGGAAGTTCAGAAGGTATTCGAGGGGAGTTTGTTTCTTCAGCTCATCGGCGTTGATAGTACTCAGACAATTATTCAACACGCACAAGTGCGCACTGCTGATGTTGAGCAAAGCCATCGAGCATCTATCCCAGCTCAGTCGAAGCAGCTCGCGGTGATTTTTGACGGTTGTGTTAGTCTCTTTGACGCAACTGGCAGGAATTCCCTCAACATTCGTGCATATATGCCTCTTGGTCATAGTGCTAGAACCGTGGCATATCATAATCCTGATATTGCGTACGGCCTGGATCCGAAATTCGAAGGCGAGGTGATCCTCACCTCGGAAATATTTCTCTTCTGGAAGTCAGACAAGGAACTGGTCTGTCGATATGTCACCGAAGGTGAAGGGGATGAGGTTGTGCTGCAGTCAACTATGTGCGCTCGCGTCGAGTTGCAAAATCTATCGCGATATTTACTTCTACCTCCCCACTCACTTCCCGATGCAGCAACGAGTAAAAAAGACTCATCACTCAACGCACTCACGAATGCTGATTTCATCGGCCTACTCGGCACTATCCCATTCTTCGCGACTTTGCCGAAGGACAAACTCTCCATACTAACCGAAATGTCGACGATCCGCGTATATCCAAGCAACAGTATAATTTTCCGCGAAGACGAGGGTATCAGCACACAAATGTTTGTGACTCTCGCAGGATCCGTTGAGGTGACGAGCTCCAGAGCGACTGCCCCCCTCGCAAAACTGGACGCGGGGTCCTTCTTCGGAGAAATGTCACTCCTTATCAATATCCCGCGCGCTGCAACCGTCAGGGCACTTGATAGCTGCATGCTGATGAGCATCGAGAAAAAATCGTTCCACACGCTGCTGGAGCAATGTCCCGAGGTAAGAGTAAACGTCAGCAAGCTTCTTAAAGAGCGGTTATTGTTGAAGGCGATCGTTAGCGGGGTGCTACCATTCTTCGAGACAATTCCCAGTGAACGCATGATTCACTTCAGTCATGAGCTCGACATCGAAGATCACGTTCACAAAGGTGACATTGTGATGCGGCAGCAAGACGAGAATGACATGGACGAGCAGAAATTTATCTTCCTGGTGTATGGTGCACTTGAAATCGTGTCCAAGCACCGGAAGCCTAGCAAGTTTGGGCAAGACAACACCGTATTTCTGACACCAGGGTGCTATCTTGGACCATTCACGTTTGAGAGACTGAATTTGCGCAAGGGAAAAGTATTCGCTCGCTCGGCTGCCGTGTTGCTTACTTGCCCCTTTCGTAAGGTCTTAGAGCTCTTTGAGGAGTATCCTGTTGCCGGTGCAGCGGCAAATATCGCTTGGTTCGGTGAACGATGCGACTTCGCAAGCGTACTACGACACGGCGTCTTGACACAGCGCTTTCAGGCATTTCTTGAGGCAGAACATAGTGACGAGAACTTTTTGTTCTTTTTGGACATTGAGAAGCTCCGCGCGATGAAGGATGATGGCGAGCGGCGCGAATTTTCTAAACAAATTCGAACGCAATACATCCAGCCAGACGCCCCTAAGGAAGTCAATCTCCCGGCCGGAATTCGAGATGGCCTCTTAGAGCAGATGGACAGGTTGGCACCAACGGATGTTATCGAGGCCACGTTCTTCGATGAAGCTTGCGAAGAGATCATGCGGCTCATGGTGAAAGACAGCTTCCCGCGGTTCAAGAAGAGTCTGCACTTCCAGAACATCGTGAAGACGTTAGACCCGCACACCAACCGAAAGAGCTCTCGGCTGGTGGCTGCGTGCCACCACTTTCGGGACTCGTTGCAGGTGTTGCGCCCCGGGCACGTCGACATGAAGCACATGCATCTCGATCGCATGATGAGCACGATTCAGAAAACCCACGCACGAAGAAAGATCTCCTCGGCACTGGCAGTCTTGCATCAGTAGTCATCAGGTCATACGTTTGTGCGTCGGGTGTGGTGGGGTGTGACGGTAGCAGCACCAAGTGTAAAATAATACAACCGCTCCTCAAAACACAACAATGCTCATCCCTACAATCAAAAACCCATGAAAGCAAAGGAAAAAACAAACAAACAAGCAGCGTCATAGTCTATTGAGCCAGCAGCAGCAGCTGCAGCAGCAGCAGCTTCTTAGGCGGCGATGAGCGTCTGCAGGCACTTGACGACGTCGCCGTCGGCCTCGCGCAGCTTGCGGTCCGCCTGCTGCGTGGTGATCTCCATCTCGCTGGCCACGAGTGCCACGTCGTCCTTGCTGACCTTGACGGCCGCCAGCTTCTTCTCCAGCTGGCGCTCGGCCTCCTTGTCGGCCTCCTCCTGCTTGAGCAGCGCCTGGAAGGCCTGCTTCATCTTGTTCTCGTCCATGGCCTTCTCCTCCTCGCGGTCCGTGAGCTTCTCCATGGCGCTGCTCTCGTCCTGCTTGCTCTTGAGCGTCTCCGTCTGCTGCGTCTCCTCCTCGTCGTCGGAGCCGTCGGCCGCCGCCTCGGCGTCCGCCGCGCGCTTCTTGTCCTCCGCGCTCATCCCGGCGTCTCTGATCTTGGGGGGCCTTTCAATTTAGTGGGCGCTTGGGTGCCACATAACCTGCACACCAAACAACGTCACCTATGTATCGCGTTTGGCGGGGGGACTGCATCTTATTCTCCGTATTCCCTCTGTTATGCATTCCCACAGGTGATATCCCCTAACACATACCTACGCGATGACTCGTCGTGGCGGTTTGGACATCCGGTCTCGCAGGGTTCCGACGGTTTCACGGAACGACGGGACGACAAGATCCTGCTCGACGGACGCGATCCAACGCCCGCGGATTTGCGGCCACACACTCGGGAGCTCATTTGCGCTTCAGCCTCCGCCGCCGCACGCCGCTCCCCCTCCCCCCTCCTTCCATCCCCCTCGTCCTCCCTGCGATTATGTTCTCCCGCGTGTCCCGCCGCGTCGCCTCCGCCGCTAAGCGCAGCGCCAGCCGCACGTTCGCCACGCAGGCGCGCGCCGCCTCGGCCATCAAGGCCCCCGCCGCGCTGGCCGTGGCTGCCGCTGCCGGCGTGACCGCCCTCGCGCTGACCGCCGCCCCCGTGGCCGAGAACAAGGCCGCCGCCACGCCTTTGGCTGGTGTGGCCGGCACCTCCAAGGAGCGCACGTTCATTGCCATCAAGCCGGATGGTGTGCAGCGCGGCCTCGTCAGCGAGGTCATCGCCCGCTTCGAGAAGAAGGGCTACAAGCTCGTGGCGCTCAAGCTCATGACCGCCACGGAGGAGCGCGCCAAGGCCCACTACGCCGACCTGTCGGCGCGCCCTTTCTTCCCGGGCCTCGTCAAGTACTTCACCTCGGGCCCCATCGTGTGCATGGTGTGGGAGGGCACGGACGTGATCCTCACCGGCCGCAAGATCCTGGGCGCCACCAACCCCAACCAGGCGGCCCCCGGCACCCTGCGTGGCGACAACTGCATCTCCACGGGCCGCAACCTTGTGCACGGCTCGGACGGCCCCGACTCGGCCAAGCACGAGATCACCATGTGGTTCAAGCCCGAGGAGGTCAGCAACTACGAGCGCGCCCTTGACTCGTGGATCGTCTCGGACAACTAAACGATCTTGGCACAAGAGCGTCGGAGATGAGCTGCTGACCGACTGCGGAGCTATGCAGCGCCTTCTGTAGCTTGTTACTATCTCATACTGCTTCCATACAATAAACCACTAAAAATGAAGATGAAGCCGTCAAGAACTGCCACTGTAAATCGTGTTGCTACTCGCCATTTAAAAGTCTCATCTCTTCGCTGTTGTAACTCGAGTTGCCCTCACTTGATGGCACCGACTCCTCATAGTCGTCCGTGTCGTACCCATCCAAGCGTAGTGACCGAGGGTCAACCTGTCGATGTTCTCGGGATCGCGTGAGTGCTTCTCGTCTGAACCCGAAGAAGGTCGCCGGCGAGCGCGTCGAATCCACGTGGTCAAACCGCCAGCCAAGGTGTTGGTAGCATGAGTTGCAGTGGGTAATACTCCAGGTGTAGCCCTCAAACCACGTGTCCTCGATACTCCGGTGTATGTCGACAAACACGTGTGCACGTTCAACTTCCCGCAACGTGAGTACCTGGAAGACATGGCCCCCAGGGTTGACAAAAGTGCCCCCAGCTGCACCCCTCGCCGTCATGCTGAAAATCTCGCGTGTGTTTGCAAGGAAAGAGCCACACATCGAGCAGAAGATATCTTCCTCGACCTGTTCAAGCAGCTCAATCTCACGCCGCAGTATCCGCACAGTGGAGTCCATACTCAACAGCTCCAGTCTCTGTCTCGTGTCCAGCGCCAGGTTACTAGCAACCCAGTATGCAAACAAATTCGCGTCCTGTCGGTCACCGGGTAGTGCGAGATAATGCACCAACGACGATTTCTCGTCCTCATGCTCTATCTCGCCAACCTCGCTCAAGCCTGCACGGGGCTTGCGAAACCACTCCCCATGAATATTCGACAACAGCATATTCTGAATCTTCTGCACCAGCACGCCTGCATCGTATAGCGCGTACGTGCTACGTCCCCAGTACGCAGGATACTGCCTCGCTCGCAGTCTACGCAGACTTCTCTTCCTATTCTGCCCACTGTCTTCACCCTCACGGTGGTAACGCAGACCGTCAAGCGGAATCGATTGCGCTCTGTCCTGCGGCAGGATCTCCACCTCCCCCCATAGTATCCGTGCACCCGGCTCAGCACGCTGCCTCTGCCTCAGCCGGAAGCGCTGTCTTGCAGCGCCAGTCATGCGGGCGCCGCGGTCCTCCACGCTGAGCCTCTCGACCCGCACCGTTGAGCCAAACTGAGCCCCCGTCTGGTGCGGCGGAAGCACCGCCAGCAGCGCGCCCTCCGCCGCCAGCAGCTCGTGGATGCCGCCAAACGTCGAGTCTGAGAGCATGCGAAGCGGCAGCACGTCGCCTGGGAACAGAACCTGAGCGGGGCAATAGGCGCAGCAACTGTTAGCACTTTATAGCTGCATTGCATGTCTTTGGTGCCAGATTTCGCGCACAATATCGGGCAGGAACACGAGCGGCAGCTTCAGCACTTTGCCCCCCGGGAAGATGGAGTGCTGGCGGTGGCCCACGGCCTCCAGAGCGCCCAAGTACGCGTGGGCGTCCCCATCGGCGCCGCCGTCATCGATAGCCATCGTGTTGTAGCTGAGGTTTTACGTGTGCGCCACATTAATGGACACTCACCAGCCAATCGAATGCCGTCAAGCCACTTCAACGTGCGAGCTTTGGGAGCGGCGAAGCAAGCAAGGGGGTGCCATAATAAAGAGTGAGAGGCACAAGTCTGGCCCGCAGAGAAATGTTGGGCGTGAGGCGATATCAACCGTGGCTGCAGGTGTGCTATGACGTTGGTGGGGGTAAGAAAGTATTGCAATATCAGTTAGTTGGTCGATTCGCCATTCATTTATGTCCATAGGCGGAGTAAGAACTTCGTAGTAAGAATTTTCGACATCTCCTTTTCGAGTACTAGCAGTCCACAGAAATGACTTGTCCACTTCAAGTCGCCTATCCAAGTCGGCAGGATAACAAGCCATTCTGTTCCATATACACGTCGATCCGTGTGTGGATAAGAAGGGTCTCACCAACGTGGTAGCGGTGCAGCCACAACTCAGCTGCTGTCGTCTCCGTTGTACTTTGATGCTGCAGAGGGTGGATAAAGTTGTTCAAGCGGGCTCACAAGGCGGTCGGTGCCACCCATATATGATAAACGATCCCTTTCGGAGAAGCTTCCAGATACTCATCCTTCAGCTGGCCGGGCAGCGCCCGTTGCTCCCACCTGGCAAACCCACTTGAAAGGAACGGGATCACGCATCCTGTCTTGTATCAGTAGCGTAACGCTCGCAGACATCCTCATCTATGGCCACAATGTTCACCCACGCAGGAGCAGTAGTATCCTCTCTGCATGCTGCTTGGGTGACCTTGCCGCACCGATAAAGCAGCACCGACATCGGAGGGTTCCGCTTTTTCGCCTGAACCAGATGACACCTGGCCAGATGGTGCTGCATGGGTTCCTAAAAACTCCGTAAAAGTCAAAGGTGTGTAATGCCATACCCTCCAAATCAAAATATATCTTCATTCACTCACAACAACATTGCAATATAAACTAGTGTACAACTAATTTTTGTTTGGGATATCATTGATATATTATATATTTCTATCTGAACTAAAAAGACTAGAAGTCACAGTACCTGCACTAACTCATATACACGCCGGATGACAGGATCCCGAAATATGCAATCTGTGACGTGTGAGCGCGTGAGGACGTGGGATGATCCCATGCGCTCTCTTTCCGTGCTTTCTGGGCGGCACACCTGCTGGTGGGAGAGCACGACGTCAAATGGCGCTGGTCAACTCGCGTCTTGTCGTTGACACACTCTGAAGCTCCCTGGGCTCAGCCTCAGAGTCGTCACTTCCACTTTACTCCGGTCCGAGGCACCCGCCGGAGTCTCTCCCCAAACTTACGACGCGTCATCTCCGGCGTTAGTACTTACTTCCCCTAACTGCATCATGAGCACGAGCACCTTCGCCACCTCCGCTGCTTCATCGTGGTCCACGGTCCGTCCAGCGGCCAAGCAAATATGGCACGCCACCATTGATCTAAGTGCCAGACGCTCTGTTCTCCTGCACATGTACGTCGGACATTGAACGAGCTTGTCAATTGCAGTAAATGACCACTGTTGTTGCGGTGTGGTTGCTCTCGTCAATGCAGACTTATGTTGCTCAAGGCCAAGTACGGCAAGGTGGATGCCAAGATCTCGTATATCGGCCGTCGAGCGGAGCTGGCGTTGTACAGCCAAGCTTTCTCGGCGTGGGAGTACCGCAACCCGCAGACGCTCAGTCGTCGGTTGCACTCGTTGGTCGTGAAGCTCCACCTGAACAACCTCGCGGTGATGGAAGAGGCGGCGCTTGCCATGGAGCAATCGCAGATTGTTCAAGTTGCGTCGTCGCGCAAGCGCAGGTGCAGTGCAATCGACGAGGCGATTATTGGTAATGGCAAACGCGCTTGTCACGAGTTCGTAGAGGTGGCCGTGACGAGTCCTCTGTTTTTCGACGGCAACCGGGACTTGCTTCAGCATGTTTGCTCATTCCTTGCTGCCCCGGAAGTGCTGCAGTGCGCAGCGACATGCTCGCTAGCTGCTTCACAACTTCCGGCTTTAGTGACGACCATCGAAGTGGCCACGGCGTCCATGTCTAAGTTGGCGCCTACAGTCCGAGCCGAGTTTTTTAAACGTTTTCCGAACCTTAAGAGTTTCGCACTCACCGGGCGTATGCAAGCACAACAGTTCAACTTCCAAGATGAGAGCACGTTAGTCGCGCGCAATGTACTGGTTCGAAGCGTGCTGCACGCTCTCGACAATGCCGAGCTGCCGAGGCTCACTGAGTTTTCGCTCAACTTTTGCTACTCCGAGGGGCTCAAGGACCACGTCACAAGCCAAGTTGCAACCTTGTTGGCTGGACCTTCCAGTAGGTTCCCGAAGCTCCGCTCTTTGTCACTGGTGGGCAACTGCATCTCCGACGATGGCATTTTGGACCTTTACGATGCTTTGGCGCTCCCTCGGGAGGATAACGTTGGTGAATCTCTACTAGCGCTGTTGGATCTGTCACAAAATTTCATTGGCGAACGGGGCCACGTCCAGATGCAGGAGCTCGTGACACAGTTTGCTATTCGCGGCTCCGCACTGGTTGTCAACGTGATGAACAACCTCCTTACGGTTGCAGTCCCTGCCGAATCGTTTCAGTAAAGTCGTGCTGCATTTATAGTGGTCCCAAGGTGTTCTGTGCGTTGTGAATTCGAGAGGCTGCACTTTAGATTCAATGAGCGGGTCTAAGATTTGGAGGCCTTCATTGGCCAACTAATTGAAGTAATTTATGATGTTGAAGTGCACAATTTCAATTTCCTCGTCGCATTTCTTGTATCCGTCCAGATGCTACGTTCACTTCTCTTCTGTTTAAAACTGGTCATCAGCATTGCGCGGCAATCCAAGTTCTTGCACAGATCTGTCTGTCTAGGCTCATCTGCTGTAAGATGAGTGATTCAAACATCTAGTGAGGAATGCGGCGTTTAGGAGCGAATTCATTTTCATGATGCAAATTGCATAAAACTCATATTATCGATCTCATAGCAAAAACTGAGGAATGCTTTCAATCCGTTGTAGTCTAATAAAACTACAACTTGTAGAGCCACTCTAGCTAGATGCAAGCAAAGGAAAAAGAAAAGGTAAGCGCGTTGAGTATATCTAGGCGCTGAAACGGACGACGGACTGCAAGAGTCGAGGGCCCTGCAGTCGAATGCGGGCGGTTAGACCGACCCTTCATCTCCACCTTGCTTCGCTGGAGAGCGCAATTGGCGACGACCGGACCAGATCCACAGTTTGGACTCGTATCGGCACGGTGGTCTTGCTGAGAGCCAAGGTGAAGAATGTCAAGTGCGCGCGGCAACTATGGTACGTGTCGCCACCATCTCATCAGGTGAGCTTTGGCTAACACTGCAAATGCCCTCCACAATTGTGCAGATGTGTGGTACCGAGCGAACTCGCCGGAGCACTACGACAAGCTGCTGCGAGGCGAACGGCCGCTCGTGGAGTTGACGATGCGTCAACTTTGCGTTCGCTCACTGCGACTCTGCAAGCAGCTCCCGAACTCGCCGATCACTTGGCTGTTCCTGGTTCTGCTGGGTTCCATGGCTGCAGCCTACGGGTAAACAGTCCAGAGATCCTGCACTTTGAAACAATATGTAGCCTAATGGTGCTTTGATGCTGTGGTGAGTGAAGTCTGTTGGTCGACAACTGGGTTCGAACGCTGTTCAGGTTCCGTCGTGTCATCATCGAGTCGGTTGGTACCGATTCCTTTGCCGGTTTTTTATGCTGGCTGTGCTGGTGCACTACTCTGGCGATGCTTGCAACGTGCTGTGGACACTTTATCTCACCAGCTTCGGACGGCTCGGGAATTCCGGTTATGAGGGCACTTTTCGCGGGTGTGTACCAGAATCCGGGTGACATGCTGTCGTTTCGCACACTCGTTGCCAAGTCCCTTAGTACGGTGATTGCCTCGGGATCTGGTCTATCCGTTGGACGTGCAGGACCTTTCACTCACCTAATGGCAATGATCGGATTCCTTATGGGCAAGCTAGCTCTGTTTCGCCGCGTCAACTTTGGACAGGAGAACTACAATTTCATCCGTGCAGCTGTGGCTTGCGGCACTACAGCCAACTTTGGTGCACCTCTCGGCGGTCTTCTATTCAGCATCGAAGTCACCGCAAAATACTACGAGATCAAGTGCTTGTGGGAAGGCATTATTTGCTCCTCCATTTGTATCCTAGTGTTCAACGTGATTACATTTATCAAACGCGACGTCCTATTTGAGCGAACCACGTTCCCTGGTTTCGATATGGACTACGAAATCTTTGCTTTTGTTCTACTCGGAGTCGTCACCGGCGTAAGTACCAACACTTTGTGCAAAAATATTACCGTATAACTAAGTGATTGATATGGGTGCTTAGATTGGTGCAGGTATTTTCTGCAGGTTAGCTGTGGTGCTTCGTTGGGTGCAAATGAAACTTTTTGCCAAACTTGGGCTCAATGGACCTTCATTGAAGCGCCGCACAGTACATGTCGTCTCTATTTGCATGGCTACCGCTATCTTGACGTATCCACTGGGAATTATGCGTCTATCAGATCGGTCGATCGTCAACGAGGTGTTCCGTGACCAGAGCTTGAGTTTTCCGCAATGGAAGCAAATTTCTGAACACCCACAAGTGACGCTATTTGTCTACATCATCCTGAAGTTTATGACATCTCTCCTCCCATGCGGAGCGCCAATGTCAGTCGGTGTCTTCGGGCCTTTGTTTACAATTGGTGCAACCGTTGGTCGACTCTATGGAGAAACACTTATGAGATATTGGAATCCTACACAATCTCCAGCCACCTACGCTGTCGTGGGCGCTGCTTGTTTTGCCGCATCTGCGACACAAACCGTATCGACGGCAGTGATTTTCTTCGAGCTAACATCACAGTTAAGTCACATGGTTCCCGTCATGACGGCTTGCACTGTGTCATACTTCGTTTGTGGCGCCATTTCGTCGTCCATTTATGACGTTTTAGCTGGATGGGCTGGGCTTCACGCTGTTTGCTATGACTTGAATGAACATGTGCTGAGTCAAAAATATGCTCTGGACTACATGAGTCCCGTGCCAGCCTTCTTCACGAAGGAAACGACATATGAAGAAGCAATTCAGGCTCTCGTAAGTTCTAGCATCAGTGCCTTGAACGCAAAGAGGTATATATATGTTCTAACTGTCTTTCTAACAGAATACGCACAAGAAGGAGGAATATTTTCCTGTCTTGGATGGCGCCGAAACACAGCTTCTGATTGTCAGTATTGGCGGCTTTAAAAAACGAATTATTGCTTATGGTGCTAATATTGCGTGATACGGTGATGCAGGGGTGTCTTCGACGATATGATCTAGAAATTGCAGTTGCGCGATTCGTTGCTGCCCATCAAAAACAGGCAAGACTCACCAAGTAGCGTGTTTTCTGTGAATAGAATCTGCTTACAAGAAATATTGTCTTACAGATGCCTGATGCCAAGGATCCAAACGTCTCATTAAGAATCCAGCACTTAGTATCGAAGATTCTCGACATTGACAAAAAAAAGAGTGCTATGGTTGAGGACTATTCACTCGTTGATTTTCAACCAAAAGATGCTACTTCGTTATCGAGTCCGGTAAGAGCATCTCTATAAGCTGACCAGTAGTTTACACGGACTAATGATCATCATCGGCTTTATTATGCAGCTCGAACTGGGGCCTCCGTTCCATGAGTACACTTTTACATCAGTACCCGTGGAAAGCTATCCACCTCAGGTACTCAATCGCACGAAGCAAGCGATTGTTTATTAAAATGCAGTTATGACTGATAAACCATTTTGACGTGCAACTAGGTAAGTGAAGATGTGAATCTGTATCGCGTACACAAGATTGCGGCAATGAGCTCGTGGACAAAGGTCTACGTGGTAAGGCTTAGCAAGCTTCTAGGCGTGATCAATCTTGATTCATCTCTCGCGATGCTTCGTACCGAAGAAGATCCAGTTATATTAGCCCCGTAACCGTTAGAAGCTTTCAGACAGACCAGGGACACTAATGAATGCATTATGCTTACATCCGACGATCCTCAAGCTCATTCATAATAAGGAGCTCAGAGATTCGTTATCCTTGACATTGCTCGTATCTTATGTACGATCGGAAGTGCCATACTGCATTCAACTATTGGCACCATTGTATTCAAGTTATCAAATGCTCCTAGAGCGCTAGCAGATGATGGTATTAGACTCCGCGGGTTTCAGCTCTTCGGAAGGGGGTATTGCAGGTTTGGTTTCGTCGTCTATAGAATTATCGTTTACTACGGGAGTATTTGACAACCCGTTAGCAGTTGTGATGGATGCGCGGGATCTTGACGTGCGTTTACGAGGTCCGTCTTCACCGTTCGACTTCAAAGCTTTCAGTTCCGATTTCCGAAGTGGCTCTGCGCACATGCAGCAAAAATTCGCGCTTTCCTGGTGGAACTTTTGAAAGCACCGTAAACACTCAAGCACTTTCGTGCATTTCGGACAATCGAGAATTTCCGAGGTGGCTGGGGCAGTCGGTGGTGCGCTCAGCAGAGTCGGGCTGGCGATGATTCCGTAACCAACGAACATCACAATAGTGGCAAGAATCCGCCCAACTATAGTCTGTGGGGAGATATCTCCATAGCCCACCGTTGTGATCGTCACAACTGTCCAGTAAAGACTAACTGGGATATTTCCGAATTGACGGTCACCCTCAACAAGGTACATGGCGCATCCGATAACGAGAATAATCGTGAATAACGCAACCAGGAAGACGGCGATGTTACGTCGGTTGGTTTCAATATTTTCCGTCAGTGTAGCACTAGCATCCACAAATCGAGCTAGACGCATCAAGCGAAAAACGCGCATCACACGGAAGATACGCAGAACTGCCAAGTGAATCAGCGGCCGTGCTTCTGGAAAGATATAGCCGACGTACGACGGCACAAGAGCGCACATATCCACGAAGCCTAGCAAACTGAATATAAATTTGCCAGGTTTGCGGAGGCAAGCAACTCGAAGTCCGTATTCGATAGTGAACAAAATAGTGAATCCGACCTCTATCGCTAGTAGGTAGTCTCCAATCTGCTCTCTGAACGTTTGTATACAAAAAGAAGTTAGCCCAAGATGCCGCTAAATCACCTCAGATATGATGCGTACCGAATTTCTTTGACGCTGTCCATTACAGCTACACCGATAAAACAACATATTGTTAGCGTTTCCAATCAAGTATCTGCGCAGAAAAACTACATACCAACAGTGACGCTGACTGTCACCAATCCAATAAGTATAAATGCGACTCGCTGACCCATTGGCGTGCTAGTTCTGAAGAGAACCATATAAACCCCCATCCAGTTCTTCTTGGCGCCACCGATCACATCACGATCGACAAGAATGCCATTGACGCGAAATTCAACTGGCTCGGTCTCTAACTCTTCCTCGGTTTTTTTCTTTTTCTTGCGCGGCGATTTGCCTGTTTTAGGTTTCTGTCGAGATGGTAGCTCCCCAATCGGCATTACACGTTGCGCTTTGCTCGGGTCGCCTGCTTCCGCGAGGTCACTGAGTTGAGAAGTTTCATCAGCAGGAACAGTCGGATCGTCGAATTCACCAGGTGCGGCTTCGACCTTGCTGGAGACTTCTGTGCCATCGACAAGACCCTTCTTTTCCTCCTTCCGACGCAATTTCCTCTCCAACTTCCTCTCCGATCCCATCGCTGCTGTGAGAAGTCAAGACGCTTTGTCAGCTGCAGCGACCCTATGTCGCTTTGTCATCAGACTTGAAAAATAGTTGTTCGTTTCCAACTGTCCTTTGCAGTGAAACGACCGTATTCGAATTGGTTCTTTGGCAGACATCATAACTTTAACAAAGACAACAACTAAATTATGCATTTCGAAGTACTTAAATCCATCGGAGTTAAGGGATCCTACGCAGCACGTGCACGCAGCTCGTGCTGGAGCGTGCCGTTTTCGAGCCGAATAGTCTCGAGATCGGCAAGTACCTTGTCCAAGTGACTGCTGTTATCACGCGCCTCTAGCTGCGAAATCCAGTTTTGTAAGTCGCGAGCCGTGTTCTCCTTGTTACCAACGTCACTGACAACCAAAATGAGCTCGTCGAACAATTCGCGCACTTGCGCGAACTTGCGGTAGCACTCGACATACGCATCAGCCTTCGTGCTACTGGTACTTTTGCTCTTGCTGGCGGCGCTGTAGAGTTTTTCCTCTGCAACGGCTTCAGTTCGCTTTAACTTCTCCGACGACGTGTTTAGCTGCTTTTGAAGTCCCTTAATATCATCCAAAATTTTGGCTATATCTTGCTTCTGCTTGTGAACTTGCTTGATAATATCCATGATTCGCGAAGTGTACATGTTCCGGGTCATCGGCCCACCTTCAGAGTCTTTCTTCTTGCCGAGCTTAGCCAGTTGCCGCTCTTGAATTTTCTCTAGCGCTTGCATACTCTCCATTTTGGCATGAATTATGCCGGTAATTTCTTGCATCTCCGTTCGGAAGGCCTTTATCTCGCGGATCAGCAGTCGGCACCGAGCCTTTCGACTAGATTTCTGCCCTTCCAGCTCGGCATACTCCTTTAACAGTGGCTCACGAGCAATCTCCATCTGCTGGGCTAGCTCCGCCTTCTTTTCGCCATTTGTCTGGCAGATTGCCTCCAACTTGGCAATGTTTGCTTGAGCTTGGGGAAGCATCGCCACAAGTTGTTTTTGCCTGGCCAGTTGTTTTTGCAATTCCTGTCCAGTGGTTTGCGTTTCGAGGACACGGCGTTCGACCTGCTGCAATTCACCATGCTCACGGTCCAGAACTTTTCGCATGGCAACAATGCGGCGGTCCGTATCGTCTACTTGCTTTTGCACCTCCTCAAGCGATTGTTCATCATTTTGCTGCTGCTCGATGAACTTGGCATCGACCTTTCTTGCACTAATGTTGCTCGATCCCACCGATACTGTCGAGGAGTCCTCTCCAATAGCAGTGTTAGTCCCAACAGCTGTGTTAGATGGCTTTATTGTAAGGGGAGCATCCGCAGGTGAGCTCGCAAGGAACGTCTTGGGTTGAATAGCTGCAAAGTTGTCATCTTCAGTTTCAGCTTCCAGTGGAGCAAGAAAACCACTCTCTTCTGCGCTTCCACTGGACGTTCCAGCTCTTTTTAGCGTAGCCTGGGCTTCATTTCGCATCAACTCAACGAGAGTCCCTTCTGTCTCGGCTTCCTCTTCAAAATCTTCTTCCTTAAGTAGCACAGTCGTTCCACGCTTCGCAACAGCTAGAGCCTCCAAAAGTGACGTTGCCTTGCCTGACCCACTAGAAAAGTTTTCAAACAGCTTGCGAGTCGCTTTTCCAGGTCTGGTCCACGGCAACTCAAGCGGCGAAGTTTGCAGCGGCAGTCGTTGAAATCCCTTCAGCCCTTTGATATCCTGATTCGGCAGCACATGTAGCGTCTTCACGCGCATCCAGCTTGAGAAAATGCATCCCAGCTGTTCATTCCCCAGCACCGAGTCCTGTCGCCCCGCAGCATCCACTCCAGCCCCCACTCTGGCCAGAACATCAGTTTTCCCGTCCTCTTCGTGTTCCTCCAATGTCGACCTCGGCAACTTCCCCACGAGCCAGGACAAAATGTTCCTCGTCTCCTTCTCGCTCGGATACAGAAAGTGGTTGTACCCGCAGTCGCCCGCATACCCCAGTTCCTGGAAACAAGCACCACAAAATATAACATTAGACTTAAAAAAATAACAATAGAATGTCAGTATCCATATAAAATGCCGCAGACCTTGAGAATAACGGCGAGCTGCGAGCCCACGCGGTGCCTCGCCGCGACGCCCACGGGCGCCGGTGCACCTGCAGACGGGAGCGCGAAGGTCGTGGAGTCGTCCTCGTCTTGCAGACGTGCCAGGAACTTGAGCACGAGCGCGATGAGCGCGTCGGACGAGAGTCCAGCCACAGTCCATGGAGCAGCTTCTTCCGAGGTTTCCAGCCTAAAAGGATTGTTTAAAACACCACCAAAAAATAATAAAAGGAACATGAGTACGCGTACGCCTACACGGGGGCAACACTATGAGAAGCTCCGCCACGAGACCCACGCACCAGCCGCTCTGCTGCAGCGCCGCGAAGATGAAGGCGTCGACCTCGGCCATGATGCGCCTCTGAGAACAAATATTTGATTTGCTTCCTGTCTGCGCAAACCGCATACTTTTAAAGTAGATACTTTTGGCACCTCCAGAAACGCATAGTCGATCTTGGGTCGCGACGCTTCGTGCGCATAATGGGGCGTAACGTCTCGCCAGTTCCAGTTACGCCGGACGCGCGCAAGCTTGGACCCGAGAGCCCACGGGGGGAAGGTCTGAGACCACGAAAGAAGTTCTGAGTCCACTCGATGGAGACGCAAGCGCAGACGACAGCGGTGCAGCCGGAAAATGAGCCCGCGGAGCAGGAAAAAGTCGACTGCGCGACGGAAAAAGGATCGGAGACCGATGAGGCGCAGGGCGACGCTGCACGTACGTTGTCCGCTGGGTTTGATGCTCCTATGGAAGAAATGAAGCGGCTGGGGGGAGCCAGAGCCATCTCGGTGGACGTGGAGGCTGAGGTGCTGCAGAGCGAGCTGAGTGTGACGTCGCCTTCATCCTCCATTGAGATCCTGGTCAAGAAGATGCAGGAGCTCGTGCACAAGTACGGAGTGCACAAGGCCAGCACTGCGGCTGGTGCTGCGGTGCAGGATGGAGACGGGTCCAGTGATATGCAGCAGCTACGAGGGCGGTTGGCGGCTCAGGAGCTGCTAACGCAGCAGCTGCTGCAGCGAGAGCAGGAGAGGGAGGCGGAGCGAGAGTACATGAAAAGGAGCGTGCTGTCCCTGCAGCAAGACCTCCTTCGACTCATGAACATCGTGGAGCTGCAGATGCAGATCCCAACCGCCATGTCGATGCCCATGATGCAGATGTCCCCCATGGCTGGTGCGGTGGAGATGACCTACCGCGGTGTGTCTCCCAGGTTTGCAGCCCGCGGTTACGTGGGCGTAAGCCCGACATCTACCTCGCCAGGCTATAGAGCCACCACCATGAAACGAGCAGCCGATGATAGCGATGAAGCGACTCTCCACATGCAAGTCACCGCGGCGGCTCTGATCTCACCGGCTCACGACACGGCGCGGCTGGTGAAGGAATCCATGTCGCCGCAATGCAAACGTGCCAAAGTATCAGCGACAGGTGCGGGAACGCCGAATAGTAAACTGAACAAGCGATCATGGAGTACTGAAGAAGATGGTGCATTGGAGTTGGCTGTACAGACCACAGGAGCGAATGACTGGTCGGCTATCGCACGGCTTCTTCCTGGCCGTTGCGGCAAGCAATGTCGGGAGCGGTGGGTGAACCACTTGAGTCCGGCAGTGAACAAGGAAGCGTGGACAGAAGAAGAGGACGAGCTAATCTTCAAGACGCGAGATCGGATCGGTAACCATTGGGCTGATATTGCTCGGTTGCTCCCTGGACGGACGGACAATGCTGTCAAGAATCGCTACTACTCGACGATGAGGCGCCTCGGACGCCAGCTACGTAACAGTGGTAGCAACAAAAGCCGGTCGCCCGATTCAATGTCGGAGATTTCGGAGTTTGCGATGACTGATGACAAGACTGCTGCCTCGGTCTCATGCTCGCCAGCATCATCGGATACGGGTGCTTCGGGTTTACCTTTGGGAGAGATCCTAGGCTGATGAAAACTGAAAGTCCACGATGGTGTGCGATTCATGTGTGTATATAGCATCTAACGAACGAATGTATCCCCTTTGCCCGGTATCAACGTTGCACATGAACGGTCGCAAAGTTATAACTTGAGTTTTTGGAGCAACCCCACGATGAGCAGAGCTTCGACTCCATCTTACACAACTTCAGCTACCTCATCCAATGGACCGACAGCATCTCCCTCGGCTCCACCCTACTCAAGTAGCGGAGGGAGTAATGGTGGAACAACCGTCAAGTTCCGATGGCGAGTGGACTCCGAGAAAAATGTTGTTGTGTGGAATTTTGAGCGTCGTGGCTGGACAAAGACGGATGGTGACGACTGGAACATCTACTGGGCCAACAAGACCACGATCAAGAGCATGTTCAATCCGGAGAACGGTGTACGCCTAGTGGACGGTCAGTACGTGAACCATTTTCCCAATCACTACGAGCTCACTCGCAAGGACCTGATGGTGAAAAACATTAAGCGCTACAAGAAGGAGATGCTTTCGAGTGCTAGCTCTTCTATCACGTCGTCGAGCAGTGGATCAGGTTCCAACTCGACCTCAAATGGTAACACAATTACCACGTCAGACCCAGCGTCTGTGGTTGGCCCATCACCATTTGCATGGTCTGCAGAAGCGCTAGACTTTTTGCCTACAACGTACACGCTACCAGCAGACTACTCATTGTTCGTTGAGGAATTTCGACGCAACCCAAACGTTATGTGGATCATGAAACCCTGTTCCAAGGCTCAGGGTAAAGGCATCTTCATCATCAATAAGCTTTCGCAAACAAAGAAGTGGGCAAACCAACGGTGGACCAACATGCCCATCAAAGAAGGATACGTCGTTTCCCGCTACATTGAGAACCCTTTGCTTGTTGGTGGCAAGAAATTTGACCTGCGGATGTACGTGCTCGTGCTGTCTTATCGGCCAATGCAAGCATTGGTCTACCGCGAAGGCTTCGCTCGATTTTGCAATGTAAAATATTCCGCAGCGGCAGACGATATGGACAATCCATTCATGCACCTCACCAATGTCGCCGTTCAGAAGAACAATGAAGACTACAACAGTAATCACGGGGGGAAATGGAGCGTGGCGAACCTGTGCCTATACGTGGAGGCCACTCGTGGTCGAGGCGCGGGTGAAAAACTACTTCGAGATATTCATGCAGTTATGTTGCACGCGTTAAGAGCGGTTCAGAATGTCATCATCAACGACCCGCACTGCTTTGAGTGCTATGGCTACGATATTATCGTGGACGAGAACCTCAAGCCGTGGCTTGTGGAAGTAAACGCTTCACCCTCACTGTCGACAACTACGCGAGAGGATCGCAACATGAAAAGCCGACTACTCCGCGATGTGTTAGAGCTAGCCGTCGCAGCTGATGCGGGACCTGACCAGCGTCGTGCAGTACTTCCACCTCCTACTCTGAGCCCTACAACGGGCTTTATGTGGTTGCTCAACGAGACCGCCCAACTTGAGGCCGATCGAATCAGAACCGATGCACTCCGAAAAACTGCCAAGCGAGCGTCAAGTGCTCAATGGCGGTAATGGTTTCATAACTTAATAATCAACAAGTTCCCCGACTTCTAAGTGGATTCTTTTAGGCGTCTTGCATCTATCATTGAGCCGATTCATGCTGGCTTGTTGCTACTCCAAGATCGAACGACAACCACCCGTTGTCAGAGGTTCGAGATGCTTTAGGGTCCAGTATCACTGAAAAACGAGTCGCGTCAGCCAGATCGACCAGCAAAGGATTTCTTCCGACGTACCGTTTAGAGCATCAACAGTGGCTTTGGGTGCTAGCTCAGCTGTGACGTTGGTGCTGTGGCTGACATCAGGACTCACATTCACCTCGAGCAACCACACGCGGTGGTTGTCGTCCACGAGGAAGTCAAAGCCAAGCCACTCAAAGCCTCTCTGAGTATATCCAAATACGGCAACCGCGTCAAATAAAAAGAAAAGTATTGCAATCTAGCTACGTACCCCAACAACCTTGAGCTTTGGCAGTACGGCATCTAGTGTAAGTCGGGTAGTATTTTGCATTTGTGGTAGAATTGTTTCCCCCCATACATCCTTTCCGTGCTCTTGCCTGCAATCGAATCCGGTGGCAGAGAAAAATAAGCACAACTCCATAAAGGACGGCGGAAGACTCTCTCACCTGAGAATGTCCCGAAACTGCTCTGACGGCCACATAGGCTCAAACGTGCCCAACTTTTCCCGCTGTTTACTACAATCCGCAGTGTCTTCGATCGTTTCACTCATGCAACTCGGCTCAACCGGCACATAATGCTGCTGAATCGAGTAATTGCTGAGGTGCGTAAACTGATCCTGAAGCCGTGTTAGCTCAAATTTCCTTGCACAAAAGCGCAAGTAGCTTCGGTGGAACCAAAATGCCACCGGTTTTGGTTCGAGCTCAGTGATAAGCACCCACTGGCGAATATCAAACTTTCGCCCACTCTGTAGTAGGAGCGGCCGTTCAATGTACTTCTGCACAATCCACTTCGCCGCTACCTTGTCGTCCACCCCACCTTCCAGATGCTCCCTCCCTACTTGTTTACCCCCTGACGTAATCTCAGCCAGCTCTTCCAGAGAACTACAAAGCACGATCCCTCGTCCTTGCGACAGATTCGACGGTTTGCAGATCCACACATTGCTTCCACCACTCCCCAACGCATGGAACTGTGGGTCTCGCCGCTCTAGCTGCCTTAAAATCTGTTCGATCTCCTGTCTACTGCAGTCAAGCTCCATTTCCTCAACTTCCTCGTTCCGCAATGACACCCACCCAGTACACTCCGTTTTAGCCTCTTCCTCTCTCCACTTCTCCAAGAAGTTATTTCCACTGAGAACATCCCTCGTCAATCTCATTGCAGCCTTCAACTCCGCGTCCCCCACTACCGTAGAGCCTCCAACTAGACTCTGCTTGAGCACAGCCACTGCCTGACTGTAGACGAACCAGTGCTGCAATAGAATTCGGTCTCGAGGTTTGCTACAATCGAACGTGCGTGGAAAGCAGCTGTCCACCAAAAACTGTCCTCCGTCTCGCTGCGCAGCTGCGCGCGCGTACAGCAGGTCGGCGAAATGGTCCTTCTGCGAGAAGAGGATCGCGTGCTGCAGGTGGTTGACGATCTGCGCGGGCGTCACGCGGCGCCACGCGATCTTGGCGTAGTTGGTCCACTTGAGGTCGAACTTGGGGCAGCCGACGAAGGGCAGACGCCGCCAGCCGCGCGCCTGCAGCGCCGCCACCACGTCCGGGAACTTGTCGTCCGCCGCGAAGAGCTGCGCCATGGTCGCAACTTTTGTCAAATAAGAGTTACGGCCAATCCGAGGTTTGGATTAGCAACACCATTTTGGTTTTGAAGCGGCAGCTTGGTATTGGCATTTTGTTGATGTTGTATGGTTATTTTTATTTGTAGCTGTTTACTGG